>JAMZAV010006086.1:0-40077 GCA_024449915.1 Sweltsa coloradensis | reverse complement strand
GTATGTCTATAGTGATTCATTCCCCGGATTGTTCTAAGCAGGCCTATAATATTGGGCAGTTCTTCCTTGTTGTAATATTTATATTGTTATTATTGTTTGGATAGTTCTGAAAAATTTGGAAGTGGAAAGATTTTGAAAGTGACAATATGTGGATCTTCACAATTTTATTAATTATCGACGGTAGCGTTTAGCCACAGCATTCTGTGCTTGTCCTTGCAGCAACCGCCCTGCCCGGGCCTCGAAGTCTAGACCCTGCCGTCCAGGGGTGTTGCCTCGTGCGGTTAGGACTTGGCTCCGATACACTCGACTCTAAAGGAAGTGGGTTCAACTCTAGACCATACATTAAAGCGTATTAAAATTGATTTTCGATAAAATCTCTCCACAGTCAATAGACTATATATATAGTATTGTTTACAATGTTGTGTAAGAGTTATATGTCAGTAATTTTTCTTCTCCACGAAAGAGTAGACATGTTGAATTGAGAGCTCAGTCTGGCGTAATCAATTCTATGAAATGTATGTCCAGTTCTAACACATCCATTATACATATTTCCTTTGCAACCATTCTACGTTGTCCTCCCAGGTTCAACTTGATTCTTTTATTTTCCCGTAGACTGATACAATATGGTATAGATATGGGTTTTTGTCACGAAATTAATTAATTAAGTACAGCCATAAAATATATACAATTAATTAACTAATACAATTTTATAACCTTTAGTATAGTATAGTCTAGGTTTATATACTTATTACTTGCGGTAATGCTATATAACAAATAAAATCTTCTTCTTCTTCTTTTCATATGCCCCCAATCGGCCTACTTAGCCGTCATGTGTTGTCGTGTTATCCAATAGAGAGACAGGATTCCCTTTGTACTGTATTCATTTCTTCTTCCGTCTTCTTTGGGTCAATGCCTGTATATAAAACTACGCCACTGAAAAGCACCGTAGTAGGCCTACTGACTGCGATAATTAGTCTTTCAGTTATTGATGTGGTGTGCGGTGTGACTGGATGTTTCACAATCTGAGCTTTTTTATTTATTTGGATTAAGGGCGCGTCAACCGTTAGGTCATAATGCACCACTCTAGCCTTGAGGATTTGGGGAGGAAAGTCCGCGCTGGTCAGAACCAGCCATGGGTAGGGGGATAAAGACGAGGTTCTCACGTCGTGGTCGTCATTGTCTTTGGCATCGTTCGTATTGTCATGGTCGTCAAGGGAAGGGGAAGAGGTCTCCGTCGACAAATGCCAGAACTCGCCTCTAGTTTCGGGATGTAAAATACAATACTCCCCGAAATACTATCTTAGGTGGGTTAGAGGAAAAAGTGAGTGGGGGTATTACCTCACCCCCCCCCCCCTCCAACGCGCCTGTACAAGTGTACGCTACGCTAGGCCTACACATGTTTAGAAATGTTTCATGGGGAACCTACCCAGGGGGCAATGCATGACCCCCCTCAGGTGTCCAACTAGGTATTTTGGAATTTGGACAATTATAAAAGAATGTCCAAGGGCTGTTAAATAATAAAGAGGACTAAGAGACGTAACTACGGGGGGGGGGGACAAATTTAATCAAGGGGAACAGTTTTGTGTCATCTCCCCCAGACCCCCTTTGTACCAGGATACATACTTATCACGAACCGACAGTGCTGGCTCGGGCGCTAAGCGCTCGACTCTGATTCGGGACGTCCCGGGTTCGAATCCCGTCGAGACCGGCAATCCTGACTGACGGTTCTTTCCGAGGTTTTCCTCAGTCGTTAAGGCATATGCAAGGGATTGATAGCCCTCGGTCATTCCTTCGCAATTGTCCTATCCGCAATATGCCTAGTTAGTCACCTGAAGATGTGTATACCCTACAGCGGGCATCCTACAACAATTTATTTTTTTAACTTATCACGAAACAATTGTTTCATAGGCTATGTTCGCCCATCCCAGAAACAAGGGCTATTGTTACGCCACTGGAGGATTCAATCAGCCGTGCAGTACGTAAAAGTGCTTTGTGTTGTTAGACAAGAATAGCATGAGCACAGATAACAGGTTGACCTCCAATCTGTTATCTGTTGTCTGCGCCGTATGATAATAACATAATAGTAGTGATTGCGAATTGCGTGTTTAGAAGAGACAGTCAACGTAATTTTATGAAGGACATATTGTATTATTCTCATATAATCAGAATCATTAAATATGTCCAAGTAGTGTTTGACATTAAGTTTACACTAACGATATCTTCGCACTCAACTATAGAACGGTGTCCCAAATATGAAGATCCATGACTGAAACAATTTAAACTAAACACATTTGAAATACAAACAAAACTCTGGGGGGTGCGCACACATGCAGGCGCGTTGTCATTAGGGGGGGAAGTTGTGTTACAGTACATCCATGTCTCAATATTTGCAATATAAATTACACTTAGGGTCATCATTGTCCTACTCCTAGGGGAGCGAAAACATACTTGAATGCACAGAGGAGGGCAAGCTACCACCCTGGACCCCCGTATTTGTGGAATGTCCAAGGGAAAGAATCTATCTGACTGAGGAAAGCCCTAGGAACTCAGTCATATTGCCATCTTCTAAGACCGAACGTGGGACCTCCCGCATAAGAATCTCGTGTGCAAGCTATGAGCTTCTTCTATCGTACAGAAACAGTATAAACGAGAAATTTGTAATAATATTATAATATCAAATTTCAGGCTTTCGTGGCCAGAAATATTATCATTAATTTTATTGTGGAATGACGGTTCATCTCAAACTGTGTAGGCTGTTCTCAGAAAAACAAGAAATTCAATTTAAAAACTAACAAAAATAAGCTAAAACAAAATTTATAGGTAGAAAAACAATGCATACCATAACAAACAGTCAAACAGCATGCAACAAAACAGCCTATTGTTATCGATCATGCCTATATAGGCTTCACGTCCCGTTTATTTTTAATAGAATAGTAATTAATGTTAAAGAAGCATTTAATTTTAAACATTTTGCATGTTGAAGCACCTATTTTTTTATTTCCACCAAAACCCTAAATGTGGGGTGTTTCAGTGGTGTATCCAGGAATCATCATCCACGAAAATCAGTCATAATCTGTATGATGTATGATGAATAATGAAATGAAATGAAAAATTAAATGTACTTTAGGGGGGGGGGGGGGGGGTCAACATGCCAAACAGGGAAGGGGCCTGTAAAGACGTTTTAGAATCATAAAAAGAAATTGTTAAATTTTTTCTCATATTTGACGTTTTCTAACGAATCAAATCAAATACTATAAGTGCGTGAGGGGAAGGTTTAAACCCCATACCATAACCCCCACCCCCCCCCCCCCGATACACCACTGGGTGGTATCTAGCACTTGTAACGGAAAATTATACTTTATAGGAACATTTCAATTCATTACAGCCAATTAAAACGTTATAATATCAGAATGCAATGCTTATGCAATGCAATTTTATGTCGTGTCTTGTTGAACCCTCTGAAGCTCACGTTGCATTCTTCTTCAGGAATAACATGATATTATAAATAATGTGAATTATTATTGAATTTTCGTGACGATTAGTGTTCTATTAAATAAATTAAGTAGCTACGAGTGAGCTTTTCCCTTTCTTAGATAGGTACAATAGAACATCAATATACTTGTAATAAACACGTTTAACCCTTTATAGGTTAGTGGTACACATTGTTACCACTTTCTTTCAAAATCTACACAATTAAATCTGTTAGTTTTTCATACTTTACACCCGGTCAAAAATGCTTTGTTTTGTTCTGAATTGGTACATTTTTCCTTACTAAATTCTAATGATTAGAACGATTTTTATAATTGATCAAAATTGAATTGTGTATAAAACACAAAAATTCACAAATTTCCGGGATGTCCCGGATATTTTGTTTGTCTGTAGAAGATTCAATTTGAACAAAAAATTTTAGTAGATTCAATTTGAACATGTAAAAAAATCTAATTTTTGAAAATATACTCAAATTTTGAATTTTTTTAAAACTTTGATTGCAATTTGGATTTCAAAATCAGCATTTTTTTCCTAAAAGATCGAGGAAAAAAATCAAAAAAAATTCTAAAATTCATTAAAAAAATCAAAAATTTCAAATTGTTAAGGTAAAAAAAAATTATGGATAAAAAGTTTTGCCCTATAAAGGGTTAAAAAATAAAATAACTGTGTTTATTTTCTAAAATCAGCTTGCACAAACATGCATACTTTGTACTTAAATTAACAAAGAAACATTCCATAACCAGCTTACAACATGACAGCATTACATTCTTACATAGATATAAGACTGTTTTTACATATTATGCATTAAAAGAAAAAAATAACTATCAGCAATTAAATTTACAAATTATAATTTAAAGTAACAATACAAGTTTTTCTATACGGTACATACAATGCTTATTTTTACACCCTCGAATTCTTAATGAAATTACCAAGTTCACTCTTAAACACATCCAACAATTTGATTTCTCTAATGTCTGTTGACAAGTTGTATGTGTGTTGTATGTTGTATGTGTGGGATTATAATACTACCGGTACACTTAAAGTAGGCCTATTGTTCAAACATTATATCTTGTAACTGATTTTAAATGATTTTTTAAATATTTTTTATCCTGCAATTTGCCAAAATAATTTACATTTTGGGAACTGCTTTTTTTGTTCCACTTAGGTTCTTGATCATTGTACCCATAGATATTAATATAACCCTGTTATACCAATCTAAAATGGCCATCGTGCCTTAAAACTGTGCACAAAATATATACACTCAAACACGCAAAAATGTTCATAACAAAATCACACCCCCTCTTGGTAATCAGCTTATTTTGTCTGAACCACTTGCCCAAATTACAAAAACAAAATATTCCGGATTTACAAAAAAGGCAGTCGAGTGCGTCAATACTGGCCGATACTTTGTTTGGTGAAAATCCTCAACGGTCACTGGGCACGAAGATCGTCCCCAAGTTATTTCTTGGAAAAGATTTCTCCGATGGGTCATGGCCCGAAAATTACCAAGTTTGATAAGTTTTTACCGGTCATGGTGGACCCAATTTCTTTTTTGTAACCTTGTAAATTCATAACTAGTTAGCCTGAATGAAAAATATTTTTTTAGTTCAGTAGCGACCAGTTCATGACATTATATTTTAGTGATCGGGCATATTCTGAACGGGGTTCCACACCAGCAGCATCATCTTTGGTTTCATAATAGATATCTTAGCTTGCCATTTAATGCGAGGCCCAGGATTTTTATTGGTTTGATTGATTGGATATTGCTTAACCTAACGTCTCATATTTATGCAACTTGGCTAATCGAGACGAAGGGAGGGACGTAAGGGATGACGCGGGGAACAAGGGGTGGACAAGCCTGTGCTGGTCAGAACCAGCCACAAGCGTATGGGGAGGGCAGGGGTTCCCCCACGTCGTGGTCGTCTCCGTCTGTGTCATCATCCGTCCGTGTTGTCATTGTCGTCGCCGTCGGGGAAGTAATCAAAGGGAAGGGGTTCCCTGACGACGACCCAGAGCTCGCCATTAGTTTCAGGGAGTGAAACTCCCCTATTCACGGGCCAAACCGCGAGAAGGTGTCGAGTTGGAATTTGAAGGCTCTGCTGAGCGTTATGCTGATAAACTTAAATCCACCCTGCAAATTTATACATTCAGAATTTTTACTCGTGAGTTTTTAAATGTTTTGTTTTCGACAATTTTTTTGCATTTTGGGTAGGTTGCAAAATTATATTATTTATATGTTTGTATTTGCATTTTGTAACTTAATTTTAAATTAGGCGCCAGCACTGCCGCCTGGAAATGGAAACTGGATGTTAAAATCCGCATTTGCATTTTGTTGGCGGTGGATGTTTGTGACGCGCATGGTGACGCGCATGACGCAATGAACGAAAACGTGCACCTTTTCAGTTTTTTTTTTCCAAATTTGGTTGGTTTTTAAATAAGGTAAGCTTTGAAAATTGTCTTATTGGTTTAAGTTTATATTATTTAGCTCAACTAGCTTACTTTTGAGACGTAGGCCTAACCCCACAGCCTAGAATTCATAAATTAAAATTTTGAGGTTATGTGTATCCAATCCCTTCAATGCTATGGTAGTTTTCTCCCCATTATTATTATCCCCTAGTAGGCTACATTGGCGCATTATGATCTAACGGTTGACTCGCCCTTCAATTTAATGAATCAAATCCTCCTCAGTTGTGCCCGTCACTCCATTTAATATTTCATGTTCTCTTCTGTTTTCCATTACGGTAGGCCTATCTCTTCACTCACTTATTTTTACCCATTTTCTTCACAAGGTCTAGCCCTAGGCCCTACTGCTCAACTTCTCCACAGTATACCAATAACATACAGTATCGAAACTCGCTACCGGTAGCAAAACACGCTGTCAAACCGTCACGCGCGCCCCTAGCGAAAGTGGGTAGCCCTACTCTTTCGGTTGGTATGGACAGCTTTTTTTATGTGTAGGCCTACCTACAAAACCTTTAACGTCGCTATTTTAAATCTAAAGTACCTACATACCTTTAACGTTGCTATTTTAAATCAAAAGTACCTACAAAACCATTAACGTCGCTATTTTAAATCTAAAGTACCTACTGATCAAAAACTGTCCATACCAACCGAAAGAGTTCCCGAAAGTGAGAGTCAACGATGACTGTTGGGCCGTGATAATATTAGGCCTAGGCCTATAAGTTTGAAAAACGTTTTGTGTGACGTTGTTATTAATTTTATTGTTATTATATTATTAATCCTACGGAGCTCGTTGTACAATTGTATGTAAATCACTGACTTTTAGACGGCGGAGGCTTTTAGTTGACTCTCTATTTCGCTAGGGCGCGCCAGTGTCGCGGCGGTATGCGCAGCCGACAACGACAGCAAATCACCCTGCAGGCAGTGCATTGAAGTTTCGATACTGTAAGAGATTGTCATACTGTGACCTCTCCGTTTAGGCCAAGGGCCAAGATAACAGATAAGGGGCCTAGTTCTCGGGCTGTTGGTAGAGCGTCCTTTAGGCCTAGTCAGGATCAGCTATTGGCAGGAACTTCACTTTAAATTACTCTTTGGGTTTGGGTCAGTCAACTTTTTAACACATTTTTTTCAATGAAAACACTAAGAAAACACCTTTGAATTATTTAGGCTGTATGTAATAATTAGAGATTTATATTAGGTATTAAAAAATACACTTAGGCCTAGATGTTTCATTTCATTGTTGGTCGAGCGGCCAGGCGGCCCGGAGACGCTTATTTCGATGAGGTACCCCTACCGGCGGTAGAACAAGATGATATTATACTTATTAGAAAGATTACTTCAAAATACATAGGCCTACGATAAGCCGTATCCGAGAAAAATCCATCTTGTTCTACGTGCTGTTTTGGCGCTTTGAGTGCGCCGCGACGCTTCCGCACGGCGCTTCACTCTTTTGATCATTATTTCCAAACCAAACAAGATACATTATAAACTTAGTACTATTGTTTAGAAGAAGAATATCCCTTTCCATTGAATACCCACATTAAACCATTACAAATATTTTAGGGTATTTAAATTGGCCTACAACGCAAAAATGTGACTTTTTATCAATTTTACTTGGATATTCAATGCCAATTTACGAGAACATTTGAAAACATATTGTTGGTTTATCAGTCTTAAAAACATGCTGTCACATGTGTTATAATACTACAATGCACAGATAGTTATACGAAGTCGGTGAGATTGTGCATGACATGCGTTTGTTCGGCCGCGCGTCTTATTTAGTTCCGCTGTCACGCCAAGCACATTGTGAGTTGTAAGCGCTCTGAACCGCTCATACGTTACCATTCGGCCATGTAGGTATCAACGAAAGTCTTTGTGATTTAGCAGTGTAAGTTCTTTAAATGCTATTATGTCATATTTTATCTCAATTGAACATTTGGTTCAGTTTTTGTCAATCGACAGCAAATGCAGGAACAAAGCTGCATTGCAGTCTTTCATCACAAATATAATATTTTTTTTAAACAGTGCTGCTTCATTGATGTAATTTTTAAACTGAATAGTGTGGCCAACACTCAAAATAAATTTGGAATTTAAAGACCATCTCGTTGGAAACATGCTACTGTAGCAGAACACAACGTTTATTGTTGTTTGTTCCGTGCTTTGAGATTATTTGCGTGTTTGTTTTGTAAATCACGATAATATTATATTTATAGCTATGACTGGAAAACAGTATTCTCATGATTCAATCCCATATTATTGTTATAACATGATCGAACATTAATTGCATGGAGTATTTGATATCATTTTCTTAATGCAATGCCAAAATGGGTAAACTGTGTTTCAAGATTTATGTATATACGAATTGTATCTATGGATGACGAACCAAAAACAAAGTACTAAACTCAAGAAAGTAATCGATCAGACACTGTCTATTCTGTGACGGCAAATTGTTAGACACTGGGTCTGTTATCGACCTGTACCAAAATACGTATTATACTCGTATCTGTTACCGTATAAAGATATATATATCTAAAAAACTGAATGTGAAATTCCACTCTTCTTGCCGTTGGGCTGTTGATCAATTATCTTGTGCTATATAAAAAAATCACCCAGTATTATAAAGAGGTACCGGAAGGCGAGGTCGATTGCGTCGGGGCCTACAGGGGTGGCTTGGTCGCTTTGATTTACTGTCTCCCACTGAAAATCAGTTTATATATAACTGAGTGGGTGGACTCTAAGTACAATTTATTTATTATTATAATTATTTAAGTAAGAACTGTTGGGTAAACCCGATTTATTCTACAATAGCTGATGAGTGTCGGTGAAATTTTATAAAAGATGTCTAAGCTCGAAGAGACTGACAAGAAAACAATAATGAATGACGAAGAACGAAACGTGGACATCAAATCTTCCAAGAGAATGGTCTTGCACCAATCTGCTGCTATATTCATTAGTGTGAGGCTTAATGAAGAGTAAAAGAGATTCAGATTTCTTTACCATTTGTGACAGTATACACAAATGTGTGCAAACGATACGTTAATGATGCTATGATTCTTTCGATGGACTTGGTGTTTGTGCCTACTTTAATCCCAAGATATCCTCTCATCTCTAGCATTGTGTCATAACCTAATAGCACAATCCAAATATGTAAGTACACCTCTTGCTTTAGGAGTGTTCGTGCATCATCAGTTTGGGAGCAAAACTTTTTTGCACATTTTCCATTCTCCACTGGATGTACGTAGTTGTTTTTACGACAATATTCCCAGGTTTGAGACGTATGTTGCTAACTGCCAGTTAGTACTTGAAGATGACTTGTTCGTACCTCATGGATTTAATTTCTATTCAATTAAGAAGAAACCATTGACGGTAAAAACCCAACTCATGACACAGTCGTCGTGCTATATTAAAGAACTGTGGTGAATTAAAATTCCAAATTGGCAGTAACAAACTTCTGACATCAGAAGAATCAAATATCAGATAAAATACATTATACTTCAATATGATAAACCCCACGCCGAACCACGAGAAATTACAGACAAAACTTTGATGAGGAGACCTATCTTTAATCACAAATCAAGTGCCTAGTTTGAAAAATGTATCGCTTATTCACCGATTTATATAGTGATATTTCAAGATTCCATCATCATGGGGAGGCTTTTAACACTTCAACATCATCATCAGTCTTCTGACGTTTTCTTCATATACACTGCACTTCTCAACCTCGGTAACGTTGCTGAGAAGATCGACCAAACTCATATTATGGCCACTGCAGATCTTGCCATAAACAGCAATGAACTGAAAATCTTATGGAGTAAACCGGAGTAAACCAGCTGCTCTCTCCTGTAACATAAGAATGCGTTTAGGTGGCATGCATAATACATAGGCGTTTTTGGCCAGTATAAAATCAATGTTTGGTGATGGAGGACTTACCAACTAATAACTATACTGGGAATATATGCTGATGTGACTGCCAATCTCTTCTGCAAGGTTAACAACTAATCCTGGTGTACGAGTTATTAAAACGTAATGGAAGCTCTTATGCATTTGTTTATGAAAGCAGCTCAAACCTGGTCAGAGTCCAACGACATGCCTTGGTTATATATTACCACCAAATAACAAATCATAATTGCAATCAACATGCAAGTCTATGGATGGGTATGTTTGTGTGCACTGTCAAAATGATACTTGGACATGTTTTGTTAAAGATGTTACTGTATTGTCATTTTCGAAAGCTGGAAGTGAATTTTCTCACACATTTAAATTTTGCTCTAACTACAACTACGGAAAATAAATATGAAGCCCTAATGAACCCCTACTGATGATAATGCATTTCAACTGCATGCTAAGAGGGCCAAATTTCAATGTTTGGTATGGTGTTAGAATGGTGTTAGAGCCATGTTGCAAATCCGTTATTGCAGTCATTCGACTACGGTTGGAGAACATACAACGTCTTATAATATTGTATTTACGTCAACAAATCACACATCTTTATAGTAGTGACAAGCAGTGTGAAACAGACAAGTGCCAATGCAAACGAGCTTTGTATCACTGCTTGTGGGTTAGTTAGTTAGTTAGTTATTGGGGTTTTAGGGCACAAAACACGCTTGTGGGTGTGATGGAAATTGGAGAAATGTAAATAAAACTGAATGTATACAAAGCATGCAAATTATAATACTGTAAAGATTGAAAAACGCAAACTATAACGTAATGTTGTATATTTATGTAAGTAATAGCTGGAACACAATTATTTACAGAAAATCCAAGGTAGAACACGAGAGACGAGATTCAAAGATCTATATTATACTCTTTAGAATCCATCCATAACTAAAAATGGTTAAAATATTCTATAAAATAATCCTATGCGTAAAAATAATTTAGCACAGAGACGTCTGCAACTCGAGAATGGTGAGCAAAACTTACTTATTAATAACAACAATAAGGTAAAGCCTATACAGTATTAATAAAAATACCCTTCATATTTTAATTTTAATATTTCATTCATTTTATGGGAACATAACAAATGTTTTTGGTATCTTTATATTACATTCCAGTAAAAGCCACACAAGAATGTCATACACACTTTAACATGCCTATACGTGCTACACCCTTAATTATAATTTGACGTGACGTGTGTCAAATTTTTTTAGAAATTGATTTAAATTCTTACATATTTAATTGATTTAAAAGTTGTATTGCCAATTTTTCTCTTATATGTGTTCTGTTCGGCGCCCGGACCTCACAGTGAACATTGCGCGACAGCGGAAGTAAATAAGACGCGCGGCCGAACAAACGCATGTCATGCACAATCTCAGTGACTTTGTGTAACTATCTGTGCATTGAAGTATTATAACACATGTGACAGCATGTTTTTAAGACTGATTAACCAACAATATGTTTACAACTCTTCTCGTTAAGTGACATTGAACATCCAAGTAAAATTGATAAAAAGCCACATTTTTGCGTTTTAGGCCAATTAAAATACCCTACAATATTTTTAATGGGTTAATGTGGGTATTCACTAAAAAGTGCTATTCTTCTTCTAAACAATGGTACTAAGTTTATTAATGTACCGTAGTTGGTTTGGAAATAATGATCAAAAGAGTGAAGCGCCGTGCGGAAGCGTCAGCGGAAGTAAATAAGACGCGCGGCCGAACAAACGTATGTCATGCACAATCTCAGTGACTTTGTGTAACTATCTGTGCATTGTAGTATTATAACACATGTGACAGCATGTTTTTAAGACTGATAAACCAACAATATGTTTACATCTCTTGTCGTTAAGTTACATTGAATTTCCAAGTAAAATTGATAAAAAGTCACATTTTTGCGTTTTAGGCCAATTAAAATACCCTACAATATTTTTAATGGGTAAATGTGGGTATTCACTGAAAAGTGCTATTCTTCTTCTAAACAATGGTACTAAGTTTATTAATGTACCCTAGTTGGTTTGGAAATAATGATCAAAAGAGTGAAGCGCCGTGCGGAAGCGTCGCGGCGCACTCAAAGCGCCAAAACGGCATGTAGAACAAGATAGACTTTGAGCCAACTGTAGGTATACCTCCCCCCCCCGGGGCGGAAGGTCTGAGGGTGGTTTAAGGTACTTTTATATATTGACTTCCGATTTCCGCTTGTTAGCCATCACGGTTTTGGTGGGTGTACCCACCAGGGGTGACCAAAGTACCCACTGTAAAAGTAAAAAAATATATAATTTTCGGTGGTAATGGGGCCTACACAATCCTCCCCCCTACGCAGAGCGGAAGGTCTAAGGGTGGTTTGACGCCCTTAAATATATTTAATTTGAGTTTAGTTTGCAAGATATCATGGTTTGGGTGGGTGTTCCTACTAAGGATGACCAAAGTACCTACCGAAAAAATAAAGAATTTTCAATTTCTATCGTAAATGGACTTTCCTAAACCTGCCACACACCTAGGCCGAAGGTCTAAGGGTGGTTTAAGGTACTTCTATATATCGACTTTTGATTTCTGCTTGTTATTCGTCACGGTTTTGGTGGGTGTACCCACCAGGGGTGACCAGAATACTTACTTTAAAAATGAAAAATAATACATTTCGGTTGCAAAGGGGTCTTCCCCTGCCCCTACGCAGGGCGGAAGGTATGAGGGTGGTTTTAGGTACTTTAATATATAAGTGTAAGTTTATGCTTGTAAGATAAAATGGTTTAGATGGGTGTACCCACCAGGGATGACTAAAGTACCCACCGTAAAAATACATATCTGTCGATTTATATCATAAATGAAATTTCCTAAACCTTCCCCACAACTGGACCAGAAGGTCTGAGGGTGGTTTTAGGTACTTTGATGTATTGACTTTTGATTTCCACTTGTTATCCGTCATGGTTTTAGTGGGTGTAACCACCAGGGGCGACCAAAGTACCCACTGTAAAAGTGAAAAATATTAAATTTCGATCGTAAGCGGTCTTCGTAAAACTCCCCGTACGCAGGGCGGAAGGTCTAAAGGTATTTTAGATACTTTTATACATTGAGTTTATATTTAAGCTTGTAAGCTGCCTTAACTTTGGTGGGTATACCCACCAGAAGTAAATTAATTTCACCGCGTAAGCCGTAAACAATAATAAATTACTAATTTTGCTTGTAAATGAACCAAACATTGACATTTTGCGTTGTACCCTATCGACTTGTGGTCTAATTAAATTAATTATTTTACTTTGTAGGGTTGTACAAACGATGACAAACAAATCTATATTTTAAATCTAGCAGCATTAAATTGAATGCCATTTATGACCGAATTGATCCACTTTGGTTGGTGTAACAAGAACAAATGTATAACAATAATCACTATAGCTGCCAGTGGCGGCTTGAACCCCTGAAAACCCCCGGGGCCAACTTTATAGCATTACACCCACCCACCTACGCATGGGCGCCGCAGGAATTTTGGCAGGGGGGCATACATCATTATCTTTACTTTCGTTGGGCAAGCTCAGGTGGATTGTGGGGCAGAGCCCCCCAACGACAGCGCCGCAGGCGGCGAAATTTTTGAAAAACAAGGTTTTAGAATGCGTTTGGTGGGTTTTAGAAAAAAGTAGTGGGCTGAATACAATACCAAAATTATGTAATTTGTGTGCAGTCGATACTCGAAACTAGAAAACCACCAAAAGGAATCTTAAAGGAAACCTTAAAAATAATTTACCCCCTTTTTTTGTCCTTTAGTCAAAAGCTTCAGATTCCCAACAATGAGTTGGGCGGTTATTAGTTTTTTTGATTACTGAGATAATATGACTTTACCCCACCTCACATCTTCCTTTTCGCAAGCCTTTTATTGTGACGATCAAAATTCGCATTATTCTATGGAGTGGTATTCTTTTCAAAACTCGAGACGAACTATTGCAGGTAAAAGACACAATAAGTCTATCTCGCAGAAAATTGACAACCATTAAATTTAACAAACGTTTATCAGTAAAGAAATCGATTGTACAAGTTTAATCATAAATCCAGACATCAAATAAGGGAAAATTAGCACTTCTGCTGGCTCGTGGCCATGGAGGGGGGGGCAACTGCCCAGGGCCGTATCAAGAGATTTGGAGGCCGGGGGCTAATTTTTTTGTGAGGCCTTTTTTTAACTTAATCTGTTGACTATATACCCCCCCCCCCCCGAGACATTTTGTTGATGCAAATTCTTCTACCGTCTTTTCAAACGACAGTCGCCGAAGAACGTACTATTTCGATGTGCATTAGGACTAGTGAATTGAGTCTCTTTTCACCCATTGTTGTGCGCAAGCGGTTTTTGATCAAACTCAATTTAGAAAATGAACGTTCAGCTTCACAATTAACCACTGGTATTGTTAGATACAAACGTAAGGCAATATATACATACGGAAATGTAGGCCTATTTTCAAGATCGTTTTGTACGATGTGTTTGAGAATTGCTTGAGCGTTATTATTATTTAGATCTGCATGTTTAATGTAACAGCAAAACTGTTTCAGTTCATTATAGGAAATACAGCGTCGAGATCATTAGGGTAGAAAATTACTAAATTTTCGGCAGCAATCTGATCATCGTAGGACAGTTGTTGATTGGTCATTCGTAATAAAAACACAAATTTTTGAACACAGTTCTGAATAAACTTCAATTCGTTAGTAATCTCATTACCGTAAAGGTCAACAATTGTGTTGAAGGTTTCTATTTTGAATTTATCCTTTCCTTGTAATCGAAGATCAGTTTTTCCATCTGGATATTTTGGTCTACGTACTCTTTTATCTTCATCAGCATATGTTGGGTTTACACTTGTGCTCAGCTTCGTTGCCCGAGTTTCAAAACCAGAATAGGAATTTCTCAACTGTGAAACGTACTCATACAACGATTTTAGGAGATTAACAGCGACTGTCAAATCAAGCCCAGATTTTTGTCATGTTTCACTTCAAGAATTGTAGGCCAAATGACTGCCATAAGAGCTGATTCAATTTTACAAAGTTCAACAAACAAAGCGCCAACTACGTATAATGATCCTCGCGATTAAGGCTGGGTTGCAAACGTATCTACATGCAACGTCTTTTAACCCTACGCTTATAAATAATAGGAACGCTAAAATATTTCACTAGGGATATTATTTGTTACAAGTTACAAAAATTACATTAACAAAAACGTTATACATGGAAAAAACTGTAGGCGGAGGTGAAATTATGAGGCCGCCACGAGAGCGAGGCCGGGGGCTGCAGCCCCTAAAGCCCCCCCTTAATACGGCCCTGGCCAACTGCCCCCTTGCCCTCTCCTGCGGGTGCCCATGCACCCACGTGATGGCGACATATTTTTTGCTATAGTGCCCCAAATTAGGTGGCCTAAAACACTTTTTCAGGCGAGCCCTTAAATATGCCGTGGCAAACTAAGCATACCCACCGGCAAGGGCGTCTACAGAAATCTTGTCCGGGACGGGCAAAAATCCCAACTTGTACCTTCGCGGAAAAATTAGGGGGATTTGGGGGGCCTGCCCCCCAACAACCGCGCCGCAGGCGAAATTTTTTTATCAGGTTTTTAGAGTGCATTTGGTGCGTTTTAGAAAAAAGTAGTGGGCTAAATGCAACATCAAAATAATGTAGTTTTTGTGCAGTCGAACTGACATTACCAGGATATTTCGGCGACGTGTGTACCCTTCTCAATTTTTAATATTAATATATATAAAAATGAAATGAATATTCTAATTCACAACTAAACTATTCTTAAATAATATATGCATATAAATAATAGAGTGGAGTTGATTTACCTGTACATTTATTTATGTCTTCGAAGATAGCAATAGCTGGATAGACTGAAAAGTGAAAAGTATTGTCGGACACTTCTTGGTAAGATATAGCTTTAAAAAAAATGACGGACCAGACCGGCCAGTGGCGTAAAACTTATCTCATAGTTTTGGCTTTGTCCTTGATTTGTTATTATAATTAGTAGGTGCCTTACAATTGTTATTTATATTTTTAGGGGTGTTGTAACTTTCTATTTTTAATGTATTTCATTATTTTAATTCATTTTCTTACCACAGAGCTAAGACAAATCAGTGTATTACACTTTTTCTTGTGTCTACTTCAGCCTACGCCAAATAGGTTCATACATAAACATAGGTGTGGTTTTCTTGTATTAATTCCCATTACAGTGACACCCTCTTTCGAATTGCTGCGTGTTTTCTTTTATCCTCTCTCATACTTTTTCTCAATAATTTCTTTCTTTGCCCCCCCCCCCCCCCCACCCCAGGCTACTGGAGCGGCCTCTACCTTGCTCCCGTGGGTGGGCGCTACTGTCCTGGAAGGTCTTGTTCTTGTGCTCGATTGGGGTTTTTAACAAAAATGTTGGCTCAAGAAACCGAAAAAATAGGACTATCAAATGTTAAAAGCTTGGCCAGGGATCTTGGCCCCCCTTCCCCCCCACCCCCTGCGGACACCCATATCCACCGGGCACCACTGGTAGTAGTGGTTACAGAAAAAAATATTAGATGCTTGGTGGTACCGCGCGTTTGGGTGACTTTGTTCTTTTTCAGTTTATTTGGCACGATCTTTTGAGCGCGCATTTTAAAACCATCACAATAATTACATTCCCATCTGACACGAGTATTGGCTTGTTCGGGAAGTTTTCATCATATACGCATGATACTATTTCTTTAATAGCTCATATTTATGCAGCAAACACTCAATGATTAATAGGCCTACTTACTAACGTCCACACAACGACCGTCCACCCCCACCCACCACCCCCATCCACCCTGACCTGACCACCCACCCACCTATTTCTCGCGGGGCCATGGCCCGAATTTGTATGGTCAGGCCGCCACTGATAGCTGCTATGCTTTAGATGTGGCTTGTTTACTTTCAATATGTTGGTGGGTACACCCACGATGGGATTTCAAGTTGATTGTATTTGAATATAAAACATGGAATTTATTTTTATTTTTAAAATAGTTTAAAATGCTGCATATTAGCATTGAGTATAGATTAAAGAACATGAGAAATTATGTAAATCATGTTACTAGACATTAAAATATTGTATAATGTTTAAATTATACTAGGTGATCAACTAAGATGCAACCCTATCTTTATTAAACTTGTCGTTTACAAGTCTTGTAATGATAAATACCAGTGGTAGGTAGCATTAATGCCACACTTTTAATAACAATGTAATGGTACATGCATAATGGCTTATTGCATGGTATGGTATGGCTAAACTATGGTACCTTGCGAATGTGATGCTAGATACATTGGTGAAACCAAGAGACCTTTGATGGTAAGAATAAAAGAACACAAGAACAATGTGAAACAACATAAGATTGATACTTCAAAACTCGCAGAACATGTTTATGAAAATCATCATCATATTAATTGGGAAGACGCTTCAATCCTTGCACATGAGTCTAATGCCACAACACGGAAAATTAAGGAAGCTGGTTTGATTTCATGTGTGGCCAATACAATCAGTGTGCCTAGTGTTAATTATCCAGCCATTTGGAAAAGTTTCTGTCCATCAATTTCATCACTAGATCAATAGCTTTATTTCATACATCAATAACTGTCCAACTTGTCAATTTAATGTTCTGTTTTTTGTTTTTTTATTTTTATTCATAATAAACTTTTTTGTTAATAATTTGGTATTAATGCACAGCCATATTTATAATATTTTGTGAAATGTTTTTGTCCTGTCTGTTGTGGTTTTTTAATTGTTAATTTTGTTTGATAAAGATTTCTGTAAAGAAATCGAAATATCACATTAAAATAAATATTTTGTTAACTAACAGTGAAAAAGTCCAATGATTTATATTTATAACGTTACTACCTGTTATATAGTTTCATTTTTTATAGTATACTGTGATGTCAACTTGTAACCGAATAACCCTAAATGGGTTTTGTTGAGAAACCCTACTATGTGTCCATAATAGAAGCCAAAGCGGGAAAATATATTTAACGAAATAAAAAACATGTTATACAAAAATATATAGATAAATTATATAAATGTGCACAATTTGATAATTTGAATGATGAACGAAGCTAACTATCAATAGAAGCAATCTGTGTCTACTGTCGCTCGCCTAACTATTTCTCCTTAGATATCTGCATAATGTGCGTAAGCACACACGCACAATATTATTGTAAATCAGTTTTTTAACTGAATATGAGACGTTAAATAAATAAATAAAACCCACATCTTATTCCTTTTTTGAGGTGATTATTATCAGTTCTGATGCAGGGTCGCAGTGGGCGTTAATCTAGTACCCGAGTTAAATGATAATTCGATACAACGGACTACTAATGTTTTTATGGCCAAACTAAGCAAGAAAATATGGTAAATAATAATATATAATAACATCATTTATTTGGACAGCGCGGTTACTAAAATGTTGTCAGTAAAAGATTTTGTATATAATAACCTGCTTATGAGCATTTTATAATGTTGCTACGAATTACACAACAAAATAATGCCAAGTAGTATATAATATACTGGTCCTTTGAGTTATATGTATTATTATATACATCAATTAATTGAAATTTATTGATGATAAAAAATATGCATCTCACTTATAACATATTCAAAAGTAATAGAAACTATTAACTTTTGTAGATTTTTGTAAATTATAATTTGTATTGCACGGATTTGTACAGGCAATTGTACCTATATTGCATGGTAGCCAGCTTAATATGTTTATCTTTGCTTCAATACCGATTGCCTCTTTAAGACTTAATGATTCAGTTAATTAATTATAATTTATCCTTTTATACAGAACACTTATATAGAATATTTCAACGAAAAAAAAAGTCGTATACATGCAATTTATTCTGTAGTTGCATAAATAATACAAAATTTTCGGAACTTTTAAACAATTTAAATTAAACAAATACATAGTTTTTGATCGAAATACATAAAAACTATGCTAATTATATTTATTCAAACTAAATATAAACAAAACATCAAACGGTGTGACCATAATTTCAGATTACGGCATGCGGCTTCCCACAGCGAGGTTTTTCGAGTGTTTTTTGACAAATTTGACCCAAAATGCATTATTAACATATGCATAAAATTACATATTTTTAATCTACTCATCAAGACCTTTCATTTGAATAGTCACATGCCCATATAGGAACGAAAAATTTTCATGTTGTCCAAAACAGCATAGGGTGCTATCTCTGGATATAGTAATGATATCTCCCTAAAGTTAATTTCTAAAATTCGAAATATTTAATTGAAATGAAATTATGAAGAAAAACTAGACCATTTGCGTATAGTTGGCTCTAAATAAATATTTTTAGTTTTGGGACAAAAATGTTTGGTCACCCCTGGTGGGTACACCACCAGAGTCATGATGGCTAACAAGTGAAAATCAAAATGTAATATAAATAGCTTCTCGAAACTACTTTCAAACCTTCCGCCCCGGGGGGGGGAGGGTTTGGATTAGCTGGCTCATGGACTAAGATGGATTTTTCTCGGATACGGCTTATCGTATGTATTTTGAAGTAATCTTTCTAAAAAGTATAATATCATCTTGTTCTACCGCCGGTAGGGGTCCAACTTTCATAACTTGCCGATTGCCGCTGCACCATGTATTTTATTATAAACTAGGAAAACGCTAAAGTCCCGCCGCGTTGATGGATGAGCTTTTTAAAGTTTTTAGTTTGCGTGGGATATCTTTACTTTTGCAAGTGCTTTGTTTTGCTGCCTACGCATTGTAGGTGAATGTTGTCAAGTTTCTTTTGTTTCTTGTCAATTGGTATTATTTATCGTAAAAACTTATATTAAAAGCTTCATTTCTATGGATTCTGGCTAACTTTTTCAACTTTTTCTTTCAAAAGGTACTACATCACCATAACCTTAATGTCCATGTATAATATGAACGTTGTAGCCCCACCCGTTTGGTCAGAATTGGCCCAAATGGCACGAAAATATCGCACAAAAAGTCAAAAAACGTATATTAAAAGCTTTATTTCTCTCGATTCTGGCTAACTTTTTCAACTTTTTCTTTCAGAAAGCAATACATCACCATTACCTTAATGTCCATGTGAAATATGAACGTTGTAGCCCCACCCGTTTGGTCAGAATTGGCCCAAATGGCACGAAAATATCGCACTAAAAATCGAAAAAAATCGTAAAAGTAGGCCTACGATATTCATGAGAAATATTTCTTCGATTGTACCCAAAAACGTGGCAAGTCTAAGTTCAGAGAAAACGAAGGTCGTGTCAAATTTTCATCAAGATCGCATATGCCGTTTGCCCGGTAGAGAGCAAACAAACAGACGGAAAAACAAAAAAAAAACAAAAAAAAACAAACAAAAAAAAAACAACGGAGCTAAATTTTTTGGGGGGTCGGTGAAATTGAAGTCTTCGCTTTGCTCATCCAATTATAAGCTATAAGTAGGCCTAGCGAGGAAACGCGGCCTAGGCCTGGGCATTTTGTTATCGTAAGGCCAATATGGCGGACAATACCAACCTTTTTCACTAGGCCTAAAATACTCCACTAACAAAACCTTTAAGAGGACGCAGGCTATGCAGAGCTTCCGTATAATTTCCGTCTAAGGCACAATTCTTGGCGTAGGCCTAATCAAGTAATTCTTTTTGCATTAGTATTTTAATAAAGAATCAAACAATTGTGTTATCATATTTGATTTTTTTAATGTGGGCTACATTTTTTAAAAGGGGATTTAATAAAAGCAATCTTTGTAAGAGGAATATAAATATTTGGATATGATAGATGACTTGAGAACAATCTCTTATGAAACATATATTTTTTTGGATTTTTTTCTCTAAAACTATGCTTTCCAGAACAATGCGCGTTTAGTGTATGGCGGGCTAGTCTATCGCTTGCCCCTGCATATAAAATGTAGCAAGCGTTGCGCCAGCGCTCACGGCCATGAGAGGGGAGGTAGAAGCGACGTGGCAAACATTCAAACGTCGGGTTGACACAGACCTGCGGCGGAGCGGCGTTGTACGTGTAGGCTCTAGCTCTAACCTTGGAACTTGTTTCCGTACTACAGCCAGCACCCCCCTTCAATCATGTTTACTGTATTTATTGTGTAATGTGATTTTTGAGTTTGACACAGGTTTAGGAAATACATTACGATATTACACTGTGTAGAGCCTATAATTAAGCATGATTATTGATAGGCCTAACTCTTCTAATTCTAATTCTAATTCTTCTTGATAACATGAAAGCAAAACATACCTATAGCTGCTTAGGTATATTAATTTAAGATAGAAGTCGTAATATTTCTGTAATAGTGCTAGGCCTAATCTAACAAGGACGCGGCTTGATACAAAATTTGATGAAAATGATTTCAAGTTATTCACTTAGGTACTTGTACGTAAGTAAGGTACTGAAACTACAGTAGGACCCTAAACATAATAAAAAATAGAAAATAGAATAATCACGTTTGTGCTGTTAGGCCTATTGTAACAAAAAAAACTTCAAAACCTTTAACGTCGCTAGGCCTATTTCCAGCGAAAGTACTTTTCCGTTGAAAGTCCTTTAATATTTAAAATAGTGACATTAAGATGACGCAGGCAATGCAACTGTTTATCTGAGTAATGCGCGGCATGTGTTGTTGCTCGTCTCGTATCCATCCATGGCAACGGGTGCGTAGCGTGGAGTGGGGCAGTCAGGAGAAGTTGGCTTGGGAGTGTGTGATCGCTCGCCGCAGCTCGGTTCGCAAGTCGGCCCGCGACCTTGGATGACACTCATATTTTATGTCAACACAAAAAGTAGGCCTACAGACAATGTTTACAACCATTCGGCCTGGCTAGCGAGCTAGAGATTATGTTTCACAGACTAGTAGGGCTACTGACTACTGAGCCCCTGACACACTATTCAATTTGTACTGAGTATTAAGCAGCTATAATAAATCAATATTCAAGACAGAATTGGGACTTTAGCAAAATGTTCTTTATTGACATTTGTTGATAAAGACACACAAACACAACTTTTTTGGATGAGCGTAGCGAGCGAATCAAAGATTCCATTTCACTACACTGGAGAAAAAAATCCGGAATGTTTTTTTTTCTTATTTTTCTTTGTATTTTTGTGTGTCTGTTAGCACGATTCCGGCTAAACCGATACTCCAATTGCGATGAAATTTTCTGGAGACCTTTGAAATCTCTGGACTGCCACGTTTTTGAGTGCAATCAAAAGATTATTTCTCATGAAAATCGCAATTTTACGATTTTTTTCTATTTTCATGTTTTTTTTTGTTTGTATTTTTGTGTGTATGTTAACACGATTCTGGCTAAACCGATACGGTGCTCCAATTTCAATGAAATTTTCTGTTGGCCTTCAAAATCTCTGGACTTAGAACTGACACGTTTTTTAGCGCAATCAAAAAGTTATTTCTCATGAAAATCGCAATTTTACGATTTTTTTTAGTTTTTCTTGTTTTTTCTGTTTGTATTTTTGTGTGTTTGTTAACGCGATTCCGGCTAAACCGACACTTAATTGCGTTAAAATTTTCTGAAGGCCTTAACCCGCCGCGTTGTTGGATGAGCGTAATTGGTGCATTGAGCTGCCATGTGTTATGCGGATTTTCTGTTGTTCTGTAAAAAAATTATTACTAAGTTCAAGATTTTTTTTAAAATAAAATTAAATAAAATTAAAAATAAAATAAAATTTAATTTTTTTAAATTAATCATAATTTTTAAAAAAGAAAAAAATCGAAAAATTGCGATTTTTATAAGAAATAATTATTCGATTGCGCTCAAATTTCACACGAATATATAAATTCATAAAATTAAGGTTCTGTGAAAAAATCATTACAATAGGATAAAGCATGTAGGTGTTATAAGTAAAAAAATTGTTTTAAAAA
Source organism: Sweltsa coloradensis (assembly GCA_024449915.1). Classification (NCBI taxonomy): domain Eukaryota; kingdom Metazoa; phylum Arthropoda; class Insecta; order Plecoptera; family Chloroperlidae; genus Sweltsa; species Sweltsa coloradensis. Next base: position 17,335 of record JAMZAV010006086.1, on the reverse strand, counting down.
AGAAAAAACCCGCAAAATTTCTATTTTCATGAAAAATAATTTTTCGATTGCGCTCAAATTTCACACGAATATCTTAATTCATAAAATTAAGGTTCTGTGAAAAAAATAATTGAAATCGGATAAAGCATGTAGGCTAGGTGTTATAAGTCGAAGAATTTTTTAAAAATCGAAAAAAATCGTAAAATTGGCATTTTCATGAGAAATAATTTTTCCATTGCGCTCAAAAACGTGGCAGTTCTAAGTTTAGAGATTTCGAAGGCCTCCATAAAATTTCATGGCAATTGGAGTATTGGTTTAGCGGGAATCGTGCTGACAAACACACAAAGATACAGAAAAAAAAGAAAAAAAATATATATATATTCAGGATTTTTTTCTCCAGTGTAGTGAAATGGAATCTTCCCTTTGCTTGCTACGCTCATCCAATTAGGATTTAAAATTTGAAATACTTGAAATCATTTTCATCTAATTTTGTATCAAGCCGCGTCCTTGTTAGATTAGCACTATTAGCCTACAGAAATATAACGACTTCTATCTAAAATTAATATACCTAAGCAGCTAAGTTACAACATCTCTAAACGGCAGCCCTATAAATGATGGCACCCCGAAAACGGTGAAATATGCGAATGATTAGGCCTAGTGTATATTTTTTTTAAAAATAGCCTTTTATGTCCAACGGTTATAAATTTACCAATTCAGGTACGCCGCTCGGCGTCGCTAATTTTGAGTTTTTAAGCGGGGCATTACTCGAAAACTAAGCGCGTCAGGAATACAAAATTTTCCACAATCAGTCTTCATGTTAGTAAGAGTAGATTTGCCAAGTTTCATCCAAATCCGAGATGGTCATGGAAATGGCCTCAGTTGATTTGACATGGAATTACCCCTAGGCCATGGGACGGGAACCTGCAGCTCCGGAGCCGGGGGTCTAGCCTGGCTCTATAGTTTTGTTAAGATAAGTATCTAAATCTAAAGTCAACTTTCAAGTCAACCTGTAGTTGTCAACATGAGCGACGCAAATAAACGTGAAATATCCAATGAAAATTGTTTGTATTAATAGTGATTGAACTGATAAATTCGGTGTTATTGATTGTAGAATGTAGTAGTTTTCCAGTTTCCACCTTGGGTAATATGTGAAGTTTTCTTCCAGTATAAAGTAACATTGAGTGGCATTTTTTTAAGAGTATAGAACAGTTTTCCCATGAAATATCCTTAAATACTTTGCTGAACTTAGGAAGAATCCACGAACTGTGCAGGTTCTACCTGTTTGTGCATATTGTACATGTTTCAAAGCATTTATTGTTTTAACAATCATCAGGTTAAGTTAAAACTGTCCACATACAAACCATATTTTCAAATAATTGGATGAGCATAGCGAGCGAAGCGAAGATTCCATTTCACTACACTGGAGAAAAAAATCCGGGATTTTTTCTTTCTCTTTTTTTCTTTTTTTTGTGTGTCTGTTAACACGATTCCGGCTAAACCGATACTCCGATTGCGATGAAATTTTATGGAGACCTTCGAAATCTCTGAACTTAGAACTGCACCGTACGGAAAATTGATCAAAAAATTATTTCTCTTGAAAATCGCAATTTTACGATTTTTTTTTTTTTTTTTTTTTTTTTTTTTTTGTTTGTATTTTTGTGTGTTTGTTAACACGATTCCGGCTAAACCGATACTCCAATTGCGATGAAATTTTCTGGAGAACTTTGAAATCTTTGAACTTAGAACTGCCACCTTTTTGAGCGCAATCGAAAAATTATTTCTCATGAAAATCGCAATTTTACGATTTTTTTTTTGTTTTTCTTGTTTTTTCTGTTTGTATTTTTGTGTGTTTGTTAACACGATTCCGGCTGAACCGATACTCCAATTGCGATGAAATTTTCTAGAGACCTTCGAAATCTTTAAACTTAGACCTGCCACGTTTTTGGGTACAATCGACGAAATATTTCTCATAAATATCGTACTTTCACGATTTTTTACGATTTTTAGTGCGATATTTTCGTGACATTTGGGCCGATTCTGACCAAACGAGTGGGACTACAACGTTCATATTTCACATGGACATTAAGGTAATGGTTATGTATTGCTTTTTGAAAGAAAAAGTTGAAAAAGTTGGCCAGAATCCATAGAAATAAAGGTTTTAATATGAGTTTTTTTGAGGTTTATAATAACAAGTAACAAGTAACAATAGAAACTTGCCAACAATCACCTACAATGCATCCAAAAAGCACTTGCAAAGGAAAAGTGGACCTACAAAAACTAAAAACTTACTAAAACGCTCATCCGTCAACGCGGCGGGACTAAAGCGTTTTCCTAGTTGTACCAAAAATTCAACCACCAAATTAACATTGCTTGAACAGCTCACACATTAGTCGTATGTGCGAAACGTCAAGCGCGCAATAACACAGGTATGTCGTTATAAAGTTATTACACTCTAATTAACGCGGTACAATGTCATTGTCCCGAATATTAATCAAACTTACCTTAGGCCCTATAAGAAGTAATTATTTTTCAAATATCCTACTATGGCTCCAACTAGCAATCACTTTCAAATATTCCATAAAGTTAGCTCCTAAGACACCTACCGACCCCTGCCCAAAGCTATATGTATATTACCTACCGGTATATTACTAGGAAAACGCCAAAGTCGTTAGACGAGTGAGTGAGCCATGTGTTGAGTACTCGATAACATTCCCTTTCTTCCTCCTACCTAAGGCCTCTCTAGCCTATCATAGGCTAGAGTGGCTCATTATGGCCTCACAGTTGACGCTCCCTTATACCAACTAAACTCAAAACCATAATTGGATGAGCGTAGCGAGCGTAGCAAGCGAAGCGAAGATTCCATTTCACTACACTGGTGAAAAAAAATCCGGAATGTTTAAAATTAATCTTTCTTTTTTTTTTTTTTTTTTGATTCCGGCTAAACCGATACTGCAATTACAATGAAATTTTATGGAGGCCTTCGAAATCTCTGAACTTAGAACTGCCACGTTTTTGAGCGCAATCGGAAAATTATTTCTCATTAAAATCGCAATTTTACGATTTTTTTCGATTTTTAAAAAAATTCTTCTACATGCTTTATCCGATTTTAATGATTTTTTCACAGAACCTTAATTTTATGAATTAAGGTATTTGTGTGAAATTTGAGCGCAATCGAAAAACTATTTCTCATGAAAATTCTAAATTTTACGTTTTTTTTCTTTTTAAAACAATTCTTTGGCTTATAACACCTACATGCTTTATTCTATTGTAATGATTTTTTCACAGAACCTTAATTTTATGAATTAATATATTCGTGTAAAATTTGTGCGCAATCGAATAATTATTTCTTATGAAAATTTCAATATTACGATTTTTTCCTTTTTTTAAAATTTACGATTAATTAAAAAAAATCTTTAACTCAGTAATGATTTTTTCACAGAACAACAGAAAATCCGCATAACACATGGCAGCTCAATGCACCAATTATGCTCATCCAACAACGCGGCGGGACTTAAGCGTTTTCCTAGTTAATTTATACCTATATAATTATTCATCGTCATCATTATCCATCACCACTTCCTGCTTCTGGCAGGGTCAGCTTGGATTTTGCAACCAAATTCTTCCACTTCTTTCTATCCTCCCACACTAGTGTCTCTGTTACATGCTCCCAGCTCTCTCCTCTAGTATGTAGGTCTCTTGCTCTGGTCTCCTTCCATCTCTTCCTTGGTCTCCCCCATCTTCCTCTTCCTTCAATCCTTTTCTCATACATTCTCCTGGGCATCCTCTCTTCCGTCATTCGTTTCATATCCCAAACGCTTAATTGTATTTAATCGAGCTGGTAAGTTGTTATAGATCATTAGTAAATAATATGGACCTTTGATGAATGATGATCTTTTTATCTTATAATTTTCAAATTTGGTTGCCACTTCCAACTCTGTGTTGAATTGGCATTGAATAGGGTCCTACCTATATTATTAATTTCATGACATATATAGGCCTAAGTAATAGGCCCAAGCTTTGTCAATCTCTATTCTTTGTAGGTATGCACGTGACGTCATACGTTTGTTGGCTGACATATTGCTGTACATCAGGGATTGCCTTCTTAATGTATAGCGTCCATATTGAAGGCATTGTTGAAGACGAACAAATGACGGTAATGAATATAAAGAATAGGAATAGAGTGCAATTCCTCCAAACTAGTTACAAACCACCAGGTAGGCCTTAGGTAGGTACGATACCTAAAATTGTATGGATTCTTGGAAGTTCTAGAAAAACTATTATAGGCCTCTATTTGGTCCAAGTCTTTAAAGAGGTGTTCACCTGCTAAACTAAAAAAATATATTTCATTCAGGATTACTAGTTATGAATTTAGAAACTAACAGAAAAATTATTGGGTCCACACTAACCCGACTTTTTTTGTCAAACTTGGTATTTTTCGAGCTAGGTCCCATTGGCAAAAATCTCCCACAAGAAATAACATAGGGACGATCTATATGCCCCGTGACCTTGGAGGATTTTGATCCAAAATTTTTTTGGACATTATTGTCGTACTCATCAGCGTTTTTTGTAAATCTGCTATATTTTGTTTTGTAATTTGGGCAAGTGGTTCGTTCGGTCAAAATAAGCTGATTTCCAAGAACGGTGTAATTTTGGAATGCATATTTTAGGCCTAGTATGTTTGAGAGAAGGCTACATTTGTGCACGGCACGGTTTTAAGACACAATGTTGTGAAAGGCCATTTTAGATTGGTACGATGCTCTAGTGTAGCTATGTGGAAAAAAAGAAGGTTCTAAAGGCCTAAAGACGATTTAAGAAATTTACCAAAACGCAAATTTTCGCAAATTTCTGTATTGAAAAAATTGAAAAATTGGTGAAAAACCACAGTTACAAGATATAATTTTTTAAATTGTCATTTTAGTGTATTATTATGGTATAGATTATGTGGTAAAAATAATTTTTTGGGGTAATAGCCCCTTTAAAGGCTAATGGCTACACCTGGCATGAACGATGAGGAAAGTGACGCCTGACTCTACTGGCATTGCGTGACGACCTAGAATGTGGCCACATGAAAAGAAGAAGAGATTTTAGTATCATAGCTAGTAGTAATGTTGGTTCAGGGTGTTACTGGTTTCTTTTCTCTTTCAGAAGTTTGTGTCCCTTGGTGAACGTCTGGGTCTCGCGGTGATATTCATCTACCAGAAACTATCTCCGTGCAACACTAGGCAACGAACAAACAGCTGTTGCCTTCAAACTGGGATCCCCGATGCTTTAGTGAGTTTTGAACTCGTCTTTGTACTTAGGGAGATTATTACATTCCTTGTTAAACCATTGGGGAAAACAATACTCCCTGAAACTAGAGGCGAGCACTGTCATCGTATTCCTTAGACCAACCCTGATAGCGACGCAACCAAAGACAAAGATGACGACATGAAAAACCCCCGTTCTATTTTCTTCCTGCCTATCTGCCCTTCTCACATTCCCGAGGCTAGAGTGGTGCCTTTGTGTATGAAACAACTAGCCTTTAAAGAAGATGCATTGTGACCTTTTTACAGTTATGAAATATCCCTGGCCTATGTGCCCTTTTTTCAAATAATCCACATTAAGGTATTGGATGAGCGAAACGAAGACATCAATTTCTCTGACCCCCCCCCCAATAAATTAGCTCGGGTGGTTTTTTGATTAATTTGTTTGTATTTTTATCTGTTTGTTCGGCTCTACCGGGCAAACAGCATGCGATCTTGATGAAAATTTGGGGGGACCTTCGAAATCTCTGAACTTAGACTTGCCATGTTTTTGGGTAGAATCGATCAAATATTTCTTATGATTATCGTACTTTTACGATTTCTTTTCTATTTTTAATAAGATATTTTCGTAATATTTGGCAAACGGCTACTCCGATCTTGATGAAACTCTATGCGAGTGTTTAAAATCACTGAAATTATATGTTATGATTTAGGGCTAAGAGACATTTTACATTTGAAAAAAAAAATTCATAGAAATCATACTTTTACGATTTTTTCCCGTTTTTAATACGATATTTTCGTAACATTTGGGCCGATTCTGACCAAACGGGTGGGGCTACAACGTTCATATTTTACATTGACATAAAAGATAGTGATGTACCATAGGCCTACCTAGGCTGCTTCGCGAACGCTTTTTTAGTCGCGTTGATGAATGAACTTTTTTGTAGGATTTTAGTTTGCGTGGGATCTCTTTACTTTTACAAGTGCTTTTTGAACGCATTGTAGGTGATTGTTGTCAAGTTTCTATTGTTACTTGTTAATTGTTACTATATAGACCCTACTACCTCAAAAAACTTATATTAAAACCTTTATTTTTATGGAATCTGGCTAGTTTTTCAACTTTTTCTTTCAAAAAGCAATACATCACCATTACCTTAATGTCCGTGTGAAATATGAACGTTCTAGCCCCACCCGTTTGGTCAGAATCAGCCCAAATGTCACGAAAATATGGCACTAAAATTTTTAAAAAAATCATAAAAGTACGATATTCATGAGAAATATTTCTTCGATTGTACTCAAAAACGTGGCAGGTCTAAGTTCAAAGATTTCGAAGGTCCCCTCCGATTTTCATCAAGATCGGATGCCGTTTGCCTGGTAGAGTGCGAACAAACAAAAAAAAACACCTGAGCTAATTTTTTTGGGGGGTCAGTGAAATTGAAGTCTTCTCTTCGCTCATCCAACTAGTGCCTTTTGGAAGAAAAAGTTGAAAAAGTTGGTCAAAATTCATAGAAATAAAGGTTTTAATGTAGGTAGGCCTAAGCCTTTTACAGGTGTAGGCCCTATAATATAACAAGTAGGTAACTTTATTTCAAGTAACTAGCCTAGGCCTATAGAAAAAGTAGGTAATGAAATCCCACTTAAAAACATAATTGTCATACCCCTAAATATTAAAATAAAAGCTCATCCATCAACGTGTCTGAAAAAAGCGTTCGCGAAGCGGCCTAGTTCTATAATAGTCTAGCAAGGTTTTTTAGGCATAGGTTGGCGACTGGCGTAGACAGACCTATCTAGTTACAGCCTATCCCTACCATCTTTTATAGTTCATGAAGGACCCCTAATCCACTAGATCTGAGCCGTTGGGATTGACTAAACTTCTTCTGCCTGTCTGTGGGTGTGTGTGCGTTTGTTTGTACCTATAAATATCAGCCAAATCGCTGAATAGCTTGCGCTGAAATTTGAAACAGACATCCGGTATGAGTCAACTGAGAACTGCTACCAAAATCAGCTAGATCCATTGCAATTCAAATCTACAAGAAATCTTCTTTTCATATGCCCCCAATCAACCTACTCGGCCATCATGTGTTGTTGTGTTATGTTGTTGTTGTTGTATTTTTACATGCGTCATGCCTAGTGATGGCAATTTTCATGATTTTGTTTTTAAATTTTCATTTCATTGACAAACTTTCAGGTAAAAAATGTTTTTGGTACTTGTTCATTAATGGGACCCCCTCCAAAAAATGTAAAAATTCAGTAAAAACATTTCATTAGACAATCATAACTACTACATCTACTCCATCTGAGTTTCGGGAGGCCAGGAAAACACAATTATTTCGAACAAAGCCGCAAAAACATCCTTTCCGTCTACAAACTTTGCGTCAAGAATGACACGGCCTACACCAACATACTTCACACTACAAAACCTTTAACGTCGCGATTTTAATATAAAAGACTCAATGGAAAAGTACTTTCGTTTAAAATAGTGACGTTAAAGGTTTTAAAGGTTAAATAAATAAATAAATTGTATTTAGAGTCTACCCACTCAGTTATATAACTGATTTTCAGTGGGGGACAGTAAATCAAAGCGACCAAGCCAACCCTGTAGGCACCGACGCAATCGACGAGTGAGCGATAACCAACCAAAGATCGATATTTGTAATAGGAAATATAGCAATCAGTGGTATGGACAGTGCGAACACCCGCGTCAATGTCAGCTGCACGGCGACGACTGCTCTCATATAGGCCTACGCGTTCCAATGGACTGTACTCGCCTGAGTCACGTTGAACGTGCGAGTCAAGTTCACTGTTTGAGTCATATTCAACTCCTCGTAAGTTGTAATTATTTATTGTAAACAGAAATAAGTAAAAAAACGACGATTGGGGGATCAATTAACAAAAAATTGAGGGTGGTCCCGTTAATGAACAAGTACCATGTTTTTTTTCAAGGGTATGTCTGACAATGTTAATATATTATTCACAGTTTCCCCTCTATGTTCAAAATTTTAAAATCTGTAGGGATTTGTTTACATGGGAATATTTAGGCAGTGACCGTATGAATAAAAATTACGGAAGACTAAGTGGACTAATGCGCTCGGTACTACATGGGTAAGGTGACCATATTTTGAAATTTACAAACCGGGACAACTAAAGTGAAAGAATATGTACTTTGTAGGCCAACTCTATGGACCATTTCGGGGTCTGGGGCAGAGCCCCAGCCGTTGGAAACAATTTTTTTGGGAGCTTTATTTTGTCAAATGTCCAGAAAACAGATTTCTGACATGAAAATATGGATGACAAATGTTTGTAGTCGTAAAATATTTATCTCATGGTTTAAAAATGATAGTACAAAATAAAATACAACCACTCGGCAAAAAATAATGCGTGTTATGTATTGATGAGGGCATCATACTAATGAAGTTCTTCTAATCAATAGTAAAAAGATAATTGAAAATGCATTGAATTTGTATAATATGCATGATTTAACTTTTTCAATGAAATAATTTGTGTAGGCCTAGGTATGTAATTAATCAAAAACGTAGTTCAGTTGCATGATTAATACATTTTGATTTTTCATTATCTAAAGAAAAATCAATGCAAATAAAGACTGAGAAAATTAGGGGTGTGCAAGTCCTGATTTTTTCATTCGAGTCGAGTCCGAGTACTTTGTCGTCTTTTTTTAAATTTCACTATTACTCCAGCTATATTTATTTTTTACAATTACGTTCAATATTAATTTTATTTATTGATATGTCTATATGTTGGCTCCAAAAGTGTAAGAGTAACATATAATTGATTTTAAAATGTAATCTCTCTCTAGATCATTTTAATGATCAACCATAAATGTTATTAGCGCTAGGCTATGACATAATTCAGTAGTAAGTGGTATTACACACAAACATCATAGTGACATGTTTTTATTATTTGTGCCAAAAAAGTTAAGAACTTCCCAAAAGAACACAAATTTGTATCAAAATACTGAGGTTAGTATCATGGATATTCAGACTTGATATGGTAACGCCAAGAATAGATAACGATATATACGTTTTCACACTCGAGCGCGACCCGGCACCTCCACCAAAATCATTGATAAATGCTCGCACACCCCTAGAGAAAATAAATTATCTACTTGGAAGTGGAACACCTATTTCAATGTTATTACTGTTAGTATTTATCAGAAGAGTGTATTATTTCAAGTAAAACATAATCCTTCCACACGGTACAGTTGACAGAATACCGGGACATTTCCCTTCCAAAATTGCAAACCGGTACAAATACGTCATTTTAATGAGTCTCTCGGGACACCGGTACAAGTGTTCTGAAAACGGTACTGTACCGGTCAAACCGGTACGTCTGGTCACCTTATACATGGGAGTATGATATTTATTTCTACTGACAAGTGATGGCATACACAGGCCGTAAACATATTTGTTTCCGTCAACCCTGAGTGCTTTGTGGTGAAACATCTAGGACCTCACTACATTTAAGCCTGAATTAGACGGTTCAATGCTTTGTTCAAGATTCCTTGAATTCAAGAATGTAATATTGACCCTAATCAATCTTAAGGAGGTAGCCTATTGTTGTATGTTTTTATCTGCACATTTTGATTGTATTACGTTTATATCCTTTATTTCAAGGAATATTGAAAGAAACATTGAACTGTCTAATTCGGCTTTAAAAACAGATGTTTCTCGATGTCCATGATTTAAAATAGGAAGCTTCGCAAACGCTTTTTCAGGCGCGTTGTTGGATGAGCGTATGTTTTTTAAACAAAAAAAAGCGTAAAATTGTGATTTTCATGAGAAGTTATTTTTCGATTGTGCTCAAATTTCACACAAACATATAAATTCATAAAATTAAGGTTCTGTGAAAATATTATAATCGGATAAAGCATGTAGGGTAGGTGTTATAAGTCGAAGAAATTTTTTTTTTAAACGAAAAAAGCGCAAAATTGCGATTTTCATGAGAAATTATATTAAGATCGCGCTCAAATTTCACACCAATTTATTAATTCATAAAATTAAGGTTCTGTGAAAAAATCATTACAATCGGATAAAGCGTGTAGGCCTAAGTGTTATAAGTTGAAGAATGTTTTAAAAAAAAACGTAAAATTGTGATTTTCATAAGAAATAATTTTTCGATTGCGCTCAAATTTTACACAAATATATTATTAATTCATAAAATTAATGTTCTATGAAAAAATCATTACAATCGGATAAAGCATGTAGGTGTTATAAGTCGAATAATTTTTTTTTAATCGAAAAAATTGTAAAATTGCAATTTTGATAAGAAATAATTTTTCTATTGCGCTAAAAAACGGGGCGGTTCTAAGTTCAGAGATTTCGAAGGCCTCCAGAAAATTTCATCGCAATTGGAGTATCGGTTTAGCCGGAATCGTGTTAACAAACAGACAAAAATACAAAAAAAGAAAAAAGAAAGAAAGAAAGAAAGAAAAAACCATTCCATATTTTTTTCTCCAGTGTAGTGAAATGGAATCTTCGCTTCGCTCGCTACGCTCATCCAAAAACATAACACTTGTGGTGTGTGTTCCTACTGTTATAAGAGAAATCTCCCATGTATCAAGGTCTCAACTACCGGTAGTCTAAATTGATATTAAGAGAATATTGGATAGATGTAGGCTACTTATATTGTCAGATTGCTTTTTGCCCAACTCAATGTTTTAATACAGAAGAACTTAAGACTACTCAGCCTACAAGTCAACAATGCAATGTTTGTAGGTACCGGTACCGTTAAAGACCGTAGGCCTACTAGGCCTATAAGCACCAAACAAGAATTAGGCATTGCAAATTGGTTGTTTTAAGCTGCATGTTATTAAATGTTATTATGCCGTTATTAAAATTATTCATTTGTGGCTAGAGGCCCTACACATTTCACAGTAGACCTTTCATTATTTACCTTACCGTATACCGCTAGGGCCTATGTATTACTCTTTAGCACTGATCCGTAATCAGTCAATAATTTTGATTGAATTTGAGTTCATTACCATGCCTATGCAGCATGAAATTAATTATTGAGGATCACTGATTGCTATTATATGTGATGACCTAATACACTGATTGCTATTTCATTTTTTTTTTAAATATCAATCTTTGGTTGGTTATCAGTATTACTCGTCAATTGCGTCAGGGCCTGCAGGGTTGGTTTGGTCGCTTTGGTTTACTGTCCCCCACTGAAAATCAGTTATATGTGACTGAGTGGGTAGTCTCTAAAATCTAAATACGGATTTATTTATTTATTTACATTACATTAACACATTATGAAGTTAAGTGTTATTGTTGTAGGCCTAGGCTAGGCCTATATTGGGTAGGCTAATAGGTATAATAAATAGCATTGGTACGTAGGCCTAAAGCCGGAGGTTCTGGGTTCGATCCCCAGTCGGGGCAACTTTAATTGTCCAGGCAAACATGCAATGAGAAAAAATAGAAATGGGCCTACTGGGCATGTACAACACAGTAAAACTTCAAGTATCATCCTAGTAGGAACGATCAGTTGGCCTAGGCCTATATAGGGAACCTAAGTGGGCGTTGTCCGGTTCTCTCCGGTCAGCGTGGTATAGGCGATTAACCCGTGCTAAATGTTTCGTAAGCGATAGCGCGAGAACCCTACCACGTACCGGAATTATATTCATACTGTAAGAAACTATAATCTTTCCTCTTTGCGTGGATATACATAACTCTGCTCTATCACAAATATTAATGACATTTGTTTTGAGTTGAAGTGAACTCTACATTTACACTGTTGCCAAACCTTCCAAACTGCTCATGTAAAAACATGTAAAAACATTTTGTCCGTGACATCAGCATAACATTTGGTATCCGACTTGCTTTGTGGCTACTGTGAGGTCGCTGGGTTGTACTAGATTATACATTACTAATAAAATATCCTTAAATGTGCCAACAAAATCTTGAATGCGAAGTACATTTAGCAACCATGGACAGGCGCTGCGTCTCGCTTAGGTTGCCGCTCAATCAGAGTAGGCTACATTTGCGACAGTGCGGAAACATGGGTCCATTTAACTCACAATAGTTTTAATTTAGGAAGCGTCATCGAGCAAAGTAGAATGCCATCATCTTCTTCACAAAATTATGCATCTTGTGATGTCATTGGTTTAGATTTCTTTTGTGCGAGTCAAAAGATACGGCGAGTTACATTTTCGTACCATGCTAATTCTTATGGGCGCTGAGACCAGAGAGAAACAATTTCCTTCCTGCCTTCAAAACTTAGGTTCCCTATTAGAAAACAAGATTTTTTATTTTATTTTTCAAATTTTCAACGACGGCTGAAAATTTTCATTGAACTGAAAATTGTCAATGGGCCATAACTATGCTAGATGCCATCTGGCATCGCCTCAAAATAAGACTTAGTCCTTTCACAACTAAAAAGATGTTGTGGATTCTGTTATTCCTTACTTAGGCTACCGCACAAGCTGCATAGGCTTGAATCTGCCATTCCTACTTTGTATAGCCTAAATGTTGACCCAACAGGTCATGCCCTGTGTCAAGTCTGAACTGGGCATATGAGACCTTCCTGTTCCCTAGGCAGTTTTGTCTTTCTTGATACAATACTTTGCCATAGCTTGTCCTTTGTATCCTCTTCCAATTTAACGACAATGGTAGGCCTATTGTTTTTGAAAAAATATTTTTTATTTACTAGGAAGCTTCGCAAACGCTTTTTCAGGCGCGTTGTTGGATGAGCGTATGTTCTTTTAAACAAAAAAAGGCGTAAAATTGTGATTTTCACAAGGAAATATTTTTTTATTGCGCTCAAATTTCACACAAATATATAAATTCATAAAATTAGGATTCTGTGAAAATATCATTACAATCGGATAAAGCATGTAGGCCTAGGTGTTATAAGTCAAAGAATTTTTTTTTAAACAAAAAAAGGATAAAATTGCAATTTTTAAGAGAAATTATTTTTCGATCGAGCGCAAATTTCACACAAATATATTAATTCATAAAATTAAGGTTTTGTGAAAAAATCATTACAATCGGATAAAGCATGTAGGTGTTATAGGCCTAAGTCGAAGAATGTTTTAAAATATAAAAAATTGTACAATTGCGATTTTCATAAGAAATAATTTTTCGATTGCGCTCAAATTTCACACGAATATATAAATTCATAAAATTAAGGTTCTGTGAAAAAATCATTACAATCGGATAAAGATGTGTTATAAGTCGAAGAAATTTAAAAAAAAAAAAAATCGTAAAATTGCAATTTTAATGAGAAATAATTTTTCGATTGCGCTCAAAACCGTGGCAGTTATAAGTTTAGAGATTTCAAAGGCCTCCAGAAAATTTAATCGCAATTGGAGTATCGGTTTAGCCGGAATCGTGTTAACAAACAGACAAAAATACAAAAAAAAGAAAAAAAACATTCCGGATTTTTTTCTCCAGTGTAGTGAAATGGAATTTTCGCTTTGCTCGCTACGCTCATCCAAATTATTTGTCAGGCTGTGAAAAATGCATGCAGTGACCAAGGTGTATCGTATCTTGCACGCTCAAGGTTCCCCAAAATTCCGCTCGGAGAGATTGAGTAAACCTTGCAATCTTTTGTCACAGATGGTAGACTACGTTGCTACACTGCGTTGCACATTTCAAAACATGTTTTATAATTTTTTAAATGCAATCCAGAAATTAGAAAATCTTTTCCAACCAGGGAATTAAACCCAGGTCTCCCACATTCTGGGTATAAGGGCGCCTTATCCAACTAGATGGAGTCAATGAGTCATGTGTTGATTATGCGGGAACATCTGCATACAAGTTGCTTGATATATATAGGTATAAATGATAGGGTTTTGACTTTTGAGTTTTATTTGTTACAAGGGGTGCACATCAACTGTAAGGCCATAATGTGCCACTCTAGCCTATGATAGGCTGAGGAGGAAAAACTCATGCTGAATCCAGCCTTAGGTAGGGGGAGGAAATGAAATGTTACTGGGTACGGTACTCAACACATGACTCGCGCACTCGTCTAACAACGACTTTGGCGTTTTCCTAGTTACTGGTGAAACTTATAAGAATTCATGGCTTACTTGTAGGCCTACTGGTAGTCCCTACAGCAGATGCACAATATTTGTCTTTAACATATCCTTTCTTTGTTTAACAAGTTAGGTATCTAATTAGCTAGCAGAAGTTTGCAAACAAAATACTTATCACCTCATCCCCAACTTTGAAACATCCCCTACAAATAGCACCATACTAGGATTTTCACTTCACTACAGGTATTTATTTATTTTTTTTTATTTATTTAGCATTTCGCTAACATTCATGTGGAAGTCAACAAGGGCTTCCAAATATAGGAAATTTGTCATAATGTTAAGACTAGGGTTGAGAATATGTACAATACTAATGCCTATGTGCTACAATGTTAGTCCACTGGTGTCATAGAAAGCCTTATTTAAGAGATACTTGTGGAGTTACTGTTTGAGGATCTCTCTGGTCGGAGCCTGCGTAATCTCGTGAGGAAGGCTGTTCGTTACTCTCACTCCCAGGTGAAGCGAATTCTTGTCAAGTTTCTTTAGCCTGTGTCGTTCAATGAAGATTTTGTCAGCAGATCTAGTGTTGTGGTTGTGAACTTCAGCACCTGGGATTGTTAGTGCAGGGTTATCTCTGATGAATAGTGTCAAGGCTTTTATATGGATTCCGGGTAGTGTTAGAATTCTTAGTAGAGTTTTTTTTTGAAGCTTCTCTGTAAAATTATGTTGAACTCAAAGCTGCCATGTACCGGTACCTCACTGTCCTTTTTTGGAGGCGGAACACTCTTCTTCTTTCTGGAGAACCGCCCCAAAACAAGATGCCATACTGGAGATGAGACTGGACAAGGGCAAAATACGCAGTTTTCATCGTTTGTATGTTACATTGTCTCATGAGTGTTTTTATGTTGTAGCATGCGGAGCTTAGCTTCTTGCACAGCGAGTCAATATGGCAGTTCCAGTTTAGCCTGTAGTCGATGTAAATACCCAAAAATTTTGTGTCCGTAGATATTTTGACCAGGGTGCCAGGAGAAGTTGCACCCCTTTCATTGTGAAAGCGATAGCAACCGTCTTGTTTATATTCAATATGATCTACATCCACATTTAACATGAGAGGCTTTCTAGCTTATATTGGTGTGGAACTCTAATGGTAATGAAACCAGTTTTGTAACCAGTGGTTGACGAAGTGTACTCGGGTGGACTACTTTATCATCTTTCTTGAACTTTATCTCGTGCTAAGCTGTCACGTTGGCACACTAAGAAAGCTCGGAGTTCTCACACTAGCTTGCACCCTTATTCAGTCAGCTGCAATATTTGTTCGCTCCAACAGTCACCTCTTTCATATTAATGCATCTGAGCACTCCCACAACACTAGAGCCAGCCTCCACATCCACCGTCCTGCCCACAATTTATCTCTTTTCTCGCAAGGCCCAGAATATTTAGCCTCCACCCTCTACAATAAGCTCCCAAACCTAATAAAATCCTGCCCCACAATGTATTCTTTTAAACATCATTTGAAACTGTTCCTTACTGCTAAAAGTTTTTATACTACCTATTAAAGAATTCCTTAGTGAGTAAACACATTTGTTAATGCCTATAGGCATAGGCTTAAGTCTGTTAATTACTCATTCACTCATTTACTAATGTAATTAATGTAGGCCTCTTTTAGGGCCCGCTTTTACTTTTAATTTTAATTTTAATTTAATTTAATTGTACCTGCACCTAGCAACTAGTAAGTAATGTAACAATGTATATACATCTATATATATTTGTGTGGCAAACGTTTTGAGATCATCATGTTATGCACTTAAAGAACTGTCACATCAAGTGAGACCTATCTACAGAACAGCATTTTTTGCAAACGTACAATCTATTATACTATATGGTATATTAATTTGGGGTGGGTCTACATTTGCTCAAGACATATTCAAATGTCAAAAAAAGGCTGTCAGAATTTTAGGTCGGAAAAGTTATAGATCATCTTGCAGAAAACTTTTTGTGCAGCTGAATATATTAACCGTACCTTGCTTATACATTCTCGAAATTCTTACATTTGTCAAAGATAATCCATCTCATTTTACCCGAAACAGTTTTTACATAACCAGAATACAAGATTTAACAGTAATTACACCAAACCCAACACAGACTCAACCTATCAAACAGGGACCCAGTAAAGCTGGTGTTATTCTTTTTAACAATTTACAACTAAATTAAAAGACCTCAACATAAATAGAGACAAATTTTAAAATAAAGGTTAAACAAATATCTAATTTTCATGGGTTTTATAGTATAAAAGAATTTCAAGATGGTAAAGACTGCTCTTGTGAATATTGTATTAAAAATTTGAGGTGAAAGATAAGAGGGTAAAAATATAACGCTGAGAAGAAATTTTTGTAATTATTGTATTGTATTTAAATAGAGCTATGAATAATTAAATGATAAGAAATTATCTTGTGAATATTGTATTACAAATTTAATTTGACGATAAACAACTAAAAATTGAGGACGATGAGGAAATATTATTGTTTTAATTATATGTAATGAAATATGTAAATTTTATTTTGAATGTAAAATGAATAACATGTAATATTGTATTTTGCATGTAGAATTAAATATGTAAAATTAAGGTATTTTGTAAGTAGATTTAGAATTAGTTAAAGCGTATTCAAGACTTGTACATGAACTATGTATTTTTAAGTGAGCAATGCTTTTGCAATTGCTAATGAAATAAAAACGCATTTGAATTGAATTAATAAGTATAGTTTGTTATTATATTATTATATTTTTTTTTAGTCACTAGGCCGACCCTCGTTTTAGCATAGTTTTGACGATGCCTATATATGTACAATGTGCCGATCAAATGGCAAAGGCCTACTTGAGAGGTAATAATGAAGCGCAGCTCACGGCGGTGGAGCGGGATGCAACTTCTGTGGGATTGTTGCGTTTTCTCCGCCACTAGATCGTAATATAGCAAAGTCATTCTAGTAGAAGTACTGTAGGCCTATTTGCCTGTACCTCCACAATTCTATGCATATCTATAGGCCTAGGCAGGGTGGGTAAACATTTTGGTCATAGGAACCAATTTTATGGAAAATTTGAAGTGATTCCCTTGCTAGTTGGAGTA
>JAMZAV010006085.1:0-39893 GCA_024449915.1 Sweltsa coloradensis | reverse complement strand
GGGGTGATTATACTTTCGTCTTTCTGAAAAAACCTTTTTTTAAGTGTTATTTTTAAAAAAATATATATCATCCCTTTTTAAATTGGGTCAAAATAACTTAAACATTTAAAACCCCAAAACTTTAAAAAATAAATAAATACAATCGTTTTTAGGGTGTACCTACTTTTTTCTCCCATCACATCACAGCATGTTTTGCATATAAATGAGGAAATGATACATGATCGAACATTTTAAAGAATATCATAGGTATATTAGATCAGGAAAACAACTTGTTTTTAAAGAATATAGTTAGTAAAAAGAACTATACGATCCCGTTAACATTTAATACAATTCAGAATTTTAAAAAAACATCCCGATCCCCCACATTCCAGATAGGCGCCTTAGCCAACTAGACCACCGAGACGGTAACTATTTTTTTTAATTTCTAAAATTTTTATTTTGCTTTTATAGTTTATTAATTTTTAAATTTGTATTAAATATTAAAAATACCCCCTACGGACCCGGTGAGTGTGGGAGTGACTAATTAAATCGAGAAATATGATCCTTTATGTTATCAGATGTTTAAAACTTGAATTAAAATCCATTTAATTAAACTATCAATGCTTTTGTAATGTATTATTCAAATAACTGTGTTTCAAACTTTCTTTTAAAATCCTGTGTATTTAACGAAGCAAATACTTGGAAGTAAACTAATAAACGGACCAACTAAATTGTAAGGTAAACTATAAGTGTCAAAAGAAACTTTATTTTAAAATGTAACTTCACTAATGCAAAAAAACCCCAAAGTTTGTTTTAAGGTTTTAATAATATGAGGACGTTTTTTTTTAATCATGCATTGAGGTGCAAATCAGGATAAATTTTACATGCTAAAGAGTTAGTTAAAGTGTAAAAGAAATTTCATTTTTTTAAAAGTTTTTCTTAAGCATATTAACAATTGTTTTGAACCTGTTAGGCTTAAAATTAGTTCTACTTAAGACAATTGAAAGACTTAAGACACACACACAAGACACAAGATACAGATTAATAAAGACATTTGTTTATGAATAATGGGATTTTTATATTAATGGGGGACTGTTTTAGAAAAGGGCTAAATAAGATAAAAAAAAATTTTATATGTTCTTTAAAACGGCCTTTGGGCAAAAAAATGAGGTGCTTGAAGTTTAAAAATCAAAATTTAAAACCCCTTTTTTTAACTTACCCTCTTTTCCCCTTTGCAAACCTAACAAATTTCCCTGTTGCCCGTAAAATTTAAAACCTGTGTCCTTGTGAAGTGCATGGGGTCTTTTTTTATCAAAATCCGGGGGGATCAGTGGCGGTTGCACTGTTCAAGAGCACGCGAGAGATACCCGGCAGGCTGGGCCCTAAGGTGGGGTTTTTGTAGCGTGTTTTTCCCAAAAAGATAGCTGTGGGGGTATTATGTCGGAGGAAAATTGCTGAAAAACAACATGTGTTCAGATTTGGAAAATGTATTTTAAGAACAAAAGTTTACTAAAGCTTTTTCATCGAACATTTTTCAACATACACACACTTTTTTTTAATTTTACCTTTTAAAGGGGGTTTTTGATTCCAAAATTTAGCGAACTTTTGTTTTTTTGAAAAAACGCCCAAAAAAACAAAATTTTACTTCCCAATTTTGGGTTTTTTCTATTTTTGAGAACTAGTCGTGAACACTGTATTCAAAACGTTTAAGGGGATTTTTCCCCAATTAAAATGTATTAAAATTCAAAAATTTTCCCCATAAAAAGTTCAAAAAACAACCCACTTTTAGATTTTTTGGTGGAAGAAAAAAATATGCTAAAAATGGAAAATTTAAAAAAATAAATAAAAATTATTCTTAATAAAAATACGGGGAAAACGTTGCCCTAAACACAATGGTGAACAATGACTTGATTGAAAACAGTAGGACGCTTTTGTTTTATTTCGATTCGTTTTTGACATAGTAAAAACATTATGTGTATTATCGAAGTCCCATACACATAACTGCCCAACATGCTACAATGAAATTTTATTTTAAAAATATTTTAAATTTAAATTTAAAAACTTTGTAATTTTTTTTGTGGAAAAATTTTTGGTACCACAATTGAACTGTAAGTATAGATTGGTTAAAATTACGGAAGTAGCGTTTTCCAAAAGAAAAAAAACATCGTTTACATAGAAAAAGTTAACCGATTGACCCTTGCCACATGTTTTTTTCATTTTTTCAAACCCAAAAATTTAAAATATATAAGAAAAATCCGTTGTTTAAAAATAAACGCTATCCTAAAAATATTTGATTCCCCCCATTTCCCACTTGCGAGGGGACGCTCAGAAATCTAGCTCCCAGTACTTTTGAATTTACATTGGGAAAAATCAACTTTTTCTTGTTTTTTTTTTCACCCCCCAACAGATTACTAAATACCTATATTTTCGCGCATACCCGTAGAACACTCAATCCATACAAAATTAAAAACTTTGGTCAAACATTCAAAATTTTTGGGGCCCAAAGGGGGCCCAAAAATTTATTTAAAAAAAAACCCAATAAAAAAAAAAAATTCGGTATCTCCTTTCTAAATATCCCAAAACAAAATTTTTTTTGGATCGAAAGAAAATGAAAGCATTTTTTTTAAAAAAAGTACGAACGCACATTTTTTTTTTCAAATCGTAGCTTTCTCATGCTAAATTTCTTTGGAGTTTTCCCGAATTTCTTTCAATCGTACAAAAATGCCTTTAAACAAAGGGAAATTAAATTTGGGTTTCCCAAACCCAGGGAGCCATGTTCGCTTCACCCCCCTGCGGGCCCTTTACTTTCTCTCTCGAAAACGCCACCCCTTTTGGTTCAAGATTAACAAAAACGAAAACCTGTTTTTTTATTGATGTATTATTATCAGGTGATTACCCACCCGTGTTATTATCAAATTTAAGGGTGGTGTGGGTCTATACGTCCCCTACATGGGGAGGGGGGTTTAAACCGAGGTTCGATGAACAAATTTCACAGCATTGTGTGATGTGATGGATGTACTTTGAGGTTGAGAGGGTTTGGCCGGTTGGATGACCCTTTATGGCCCAAATTGTTCTTTAAAAAAAATCGTTTGGGGAATGGGAAAATGTAGAAAAATTTCTCAAACATTTTTTATAATTTTTTCCCTGGGTGGGAAGCCGCCCCAGGGGGGCCCCAAGGGGTTTCCCAAACCCGGGGTTCAAATCCCGATCGGGGCGGACTTTTTTATTCTAAATTGTAGTAAAAAATACCCAAGTAAACTCTAATTTTTTTGGCATGTTCCCTTTATTTTATTATTATCATTACGTTTAAAACCAAAAAAATGGGGAAAAAATTTAAAAAACCCAAAAAAATAAACCAAACACAAAAAAAATCCTAAAATGTGAGACAAAAATTAATAGAGGGAAGTGAAAGTTTAAAAATTACGATAGAAAAAGACACTTTATATGGTTATTTTGGCGGATGATAATTGTGAAGGTTTTCCGGGGGCCTTCTTAATAGGACTAATTTTTTTTCCTTGCATTCGCAAAAAGGGACTGAAAAAAAACCTCGGAAAAAGCCCGCAGTCAGGATTCCCGGGTCCGACGGGATTCGAACTCGGGACCCCCGGGAAATCCATTGCGGCTTAAAAACGTCCCCCAACACTGTCGGAAAGAAACTTTTTTAAAACTATTTCCCGACCATTTTTGGGGACCTAAAATTTAACATTAAAAAACGTCAAAACCCCTTAAGGATTTTTAAAATGAAAAGTTTTTCCCTTTTAAATGAATTTCCTTCATTATTTCGGACATAACACAAGTCGTGTATTTTTTTTTGATACGTTTTAAATAAAGTTACAAAAAAAACTTGCAAAATTAAAAAATTTATTTTAATAGGGGACAGGGAACTCTATAAAATGTATATTTTTAACAAAAATTATATGGCCCCAAAAGAAGGGCGGGGAAGGGAAGGGGGGAATGGGGGGAATTGACCCCCCCAAATTTTTCACCCTGACCCCCCACTTTTCAGTTTGGCACCCCCTCCCAAAAAAGATCTATCTTTTTCATTTTTGACAAGTATACCTAAAAGTGTATAATTATCATTGCACCCGGGCCCGTTGTGTTTTATTCTTAACATCCAGATTGTGCCTGTTTTTCTTCGTCATTCCCAAAAAAATATGTTGAAATTACTAAATGCCCCACTTAACTTTTAAATTTTTTTTAGTTTTTGGGGTTTCCGGAAAATAGTTCCCTGAAAAATCGACGGCGGGGCTTCCCCCCAACCCCCAACTACCACCGAAAAAACCCCTGCAGATTTTTTTGACACCCCAAACCTTAAAATCGTTCCTCCACCTGCCAAAAAGTATTCCAAAATAACCCCCAATCTTTAGGGAAATCGAAAAAAAAAACAGTTCAAAAACCTTTCCCAAAAATCAGTGGAAAGGGGTTTTAAAAATTTTTCCTCATTGGATTCTTTATGATTTTTAAATTTAAATCAACCCAAAAAATATAAACAGCAAAATTTTAAACACATTGTTTTAGTCGAGAGAGAATTTGTGTTTAAAAAAATTTAAAAATTTTTTTTGAAAAATTTTTTAAAGAAATTACTTTGAATGGGGTTTTTTGTCTTTTTTAAATTTAAAAAAATAAATACAAATTTGCAAAAAAATATAAAAACCTTTGAAAAAAATGAAAAAGTTTTTAAAAGTATACAATTACTGTTATAATTTCATGACATGTTCTTATCTAAAGGGTTTTTAAAACGACAGACAAAAAGAAATTAGACAAAAACCATCTTGGGGGGGAAGCCAAGAGTTTTGTAGGTCTGGTAGGGTTTTAAAACGTGATAATTTTAGAAATTATCTCAAAAAGCCCTTTTTTAATTTCCCACCGACCACCTTTTGGACTAAAAATTTACGATGTTGACAAAGAATACTAGTAAAAATTAAAATTAAAGTAAAAAAAATTTTAAAAATTTAAAAATATGCCATCGTCTCACTGGTGAAAAATTTTAACATTATCTTTACGAGTTGAAATTTACAAGGGCACTCAACATCCCAAAATTTTTTTAATGTCATAATTTGTATTTTTGAAACTTCCCACACCATTACAAAAACCCACCTTCCCCAATCGTAAAATTTGTATCTTATGTATTAGGTTTGATTGCGACATGTTTTTGGAACCCTACCCAAGTGATTTTTAAGCTTTTAAAATTTTTTTTTTGGGAAACTTACCAAAAAATTTATCCCTATTTGTTTTTGCTGGGGGGGTTTCCTGCACTTTCTCCTTAAAGTAGCATAACATCTCAAATGCTTTCCGATCCTCTGGACATACTTGAGAGTATTTCAAAATGTAAATTTTTTTTAAAAAATATAGGCCCCAAAGAAAAGCATTTTTATATTTTAAATATTCCGTTAACTTTTTTAAGCGCCGTCATTTGATACTTTACAAATATGGGATTTATGACAGGATATATTTTATTTCTATTTTTTAATTTTAACCGAAATTTGAAACCCAAAAAAATAATTTAAATTTAAATATTTTTTTTATGTTTTTCCTTTTTTTTTTCGTCTCCCTCTATTCACAATCATTTGATGTTTGTTTTATATTATATTTTTAAAAGATCACCAACAACAGGTTTTAAACCCCACAAGTTTTTAGGTAACTAAAACAGCAAACCCAAGCAAGAATCCCAATTTTTAAAAACCCATCCCAAATAGAAAACAAAACATTAAAAACTGAACAAGTAAAAAAAATTTAAAAAATTAAAATAAAAAACATAACAACAAAAACTTGAATAACAAAAAATACATATAAATATATTAAACGCCGGGAAAACCCAAGATGAAAGCCCGAAAAAAAAAATTTAGGTTATATTAAAAAGGGTTTTTAAAAGGGGATAGGTGACAAGAGTGATAAATGAGTCAGTTTTTTAAAATGGAAAAAAACAGCGCTTTAAAAAATAAATTTAAAATTTTTTAAATAAATTTTATTTAGAGTCTGCCCACTCAGTTATTAAATGATTTTCATTTGGGGGGCTTTTAAAACAAAACGACCAAACCCAAACCGCAGGCCCCGACGCAATCGACGAGTGAGCGATAACCAACCAAAAATCGATTTGTAAAGGGAAAAAGAATGAATAATTTAAAGGAAATTTTTAAAGTGGGGGTGTCAATTTCCGTAAACAATGGCAAAACCCTTTTTTTAGGTTTTGGGGGGGTTATATATCAAACCCTTTTGAAAAAATTCCTTTTAAATCTTGTTTCAACCACTGGTTGGGAATAGATCCCGGGAACCAAACATTGACGGGAAATTTGAAACCCCCCTTGCCCCGCCCAAACAGCTTCCCTGTTCCACGACCGCGAGGGGGATGTCTGTCATTTTCGTACCCCACAAACAAAACCACCCCCCCTTTTTATAACCTACACTTTCACGTGGAAAAAGAAACCCCCCCCCCCCCCCCCCCTAAAGCCTACAAAACGTTCTATGATAGCTGATTTCAAATATCACGCCAAAATTTGATACATCGAGATAACAGGTGGTTCTCGCCCTCCCTTTCAAAATGGGCCCATCTTTTGGAAATTTGATTTATTTTTTGAATGACCCCAAAGAAAATACAAATTTAAAAGTTTTTTTTTTTTTTTTTTTTTTTTGTTTTAAACGAATTTTAAAGGCCAAAAAAAACTTTTTTTTAATTTTTTTAAATTTTTGTTTTCCCGTTAATTATAGTATTTTATATTGAAACCTTTTTTCAATGGTTTTTTGGATGGGGGGGTAGTTTAGCGAACCCCCCCCAAAATTCCCTTTTACACACTGGAGAAAAAAAATCCCTAAAGTTTTTTTTTTTTTTCTTTTTTATTTTTTTTTTGTTTTTTAGCACGATTCCCCGGGAAACAATATCCGATTTTCGTTTAATTTTTTTTAAAAGGGCCTTTTAAAACCTTTAAAATTTTGAAATTCCCCGTTTTTTTAGAAAAACTGGGAAAAATTTTTTCTCAAAGAAAAACGCAATTTTCGATTTTTTTTTTTGGGGGGTTTTTAAAAAAACTTCGATTTTAAAAACCCCACATGCTTTGTCCGATTGTAATGAAAATTTTTTCAGAAAAATTAATTTAAATTTAAAGTATTTTATGTGAAAATTTTAGCTTTTAAAAAAAATTTTTTTTACAAAAAACGCAATTTTTCCCACTTTTTTTTTGACTTTTAAAATTTTTTCCCCTTATAAACCTCATGCTTTATCCGATTGGGAATGATTTTTTTTAAAGAACCTTTTTTTTATAAATTTTTTATATTCGTTTGAAATTGAGCGCAATCAAACATTTTTTCTTTGGGAAATCGCAATTTTACGATTTGTTTTTTGATTTTTTAAAATTTTTTCGAGAATAAAAAAATACATTCTTTTTCCCATTGTTTAAAGATTTTTTTACTAACCTTTTAATTTTTTGAAATTTAATTTTATTCGTGTGAAAAATTTAGCGTAATCTAAAATTAAATTTCCATTTAAAATGTCTATTTTCGCTTTTTTTGGGGTTTTTAAAAAAAAAAAGCTCATCCAAACAAAGTTCCCGAAAAAAGGTTTGGGGAACTTCCTAGTAGTAAACTTAGGAAAACTACAGAATGGGGGAGGGGGGAAAAGCAGGCCTTTGTGATTCATCCACCACAGTGATCCTGTCCCATCCATCGCAATAATAAACTGGCTTAGCACGCAATGTTTGGTTTTCCCTAAAGGGGGAAAAATTTTTTTCATTTTTCTCCTTTTTTGTATTCATGCATTTTTTTTAAAACTTACATGTCAATGTTGTGTACAAATAAATTTCAAATATTTTAAAAAACAAAAAATATAAACAAAGGACAAGTAAACATCTTCATATTTATAAAAATTGATATAAAAAAAAAAATATGGCTCGTAAATTTAAAGCTCTGGAACCCAAAAAAAGACGAAAAAAAAATTAGCCTTAGGGAAAGTTAAGCCCCCCCAAAAAAAACATTATTTAAATTTTTTATTACTATATTATTCCTATTTTTCCAAAAAGAAATTTGATCCCAATCCCCCCGGGGAAAACCCGGGTTTTTAATTTTGGGGAATTTTAAAGGTTTTTTACTTTCAACTTTTTTCAAAAAAAAAAAAAATTGGAAAAATCGGGGTTATCTCTATCAAAAATAAATACATTTGCATATTGCTTTCTTTTTAAATTTTTTTTTCTAATATACCCCATCCATTAAAAAAATTTTTCAGTCAAATTTTCTAACTTATATGATTGCATTTATTTGTAATGCCCAAAATGTCATCAATCAATTTTTTTCTTATCAACCCCCAAAATCAAATGGGAAAATGTTTTTTTCCAAAAAAACGAGGGCAAAAAGACCCGGAATGGATGAATTGAAATCACAGGGTTTGGTAACAAAAATATTTTTAATTGACATTTAAAAATATTGTAAATTTTATGGCCCCAAGCTCATCCAAAAAGGGGGGCCCCCCAAAAAACCCTCCAAATCTTCGGCTGTTTTTTTTGGTTGACTTCTATAACAAACTCCTCTTCGTTGAGATCCTCTTCTCTTCTAAATCAGCGGTCAGGTCTTCCCCAGTCGTGGGGGGCCCGCTTTTTCCCCCTTGACTTTGGGGGTTGACTTGGTCCTTAAGGGGGGGGGGGCCCCGGGGGGGGGCCACTATATCCCAAAATCACTTTCCTCGCAGAGGTCCTAAACCCCGATATACGCCCCCCTATTAGAGGCCCCCTTTCCTTTTTCCCGGGGACCTGATCAAAAAAATTATTACAAAGCTGTTAAAAACCCAACTTTTCTTCTAATAGGGTTTCACAAGGTGCTGCAAACCCCCATAGTTTTTTTTTTAGTTTCAAATTACCAAAAACAGGTGATTTTTAAAAACTCTATTTTACAGCACAGATTTTTATTTTTCAGTCACGTTTTAAAATGTGGGGAACAAAATTTTTTACAAATTTTAAAAAAAATTTTTTAAAGTATTTTGCTATTTTGCTAATTTTTCTGGAAAAAGTCATTTTGGGTATTTTTTTTTTTTTCGTTCCCAAAAGGGAAAAAACATTTTAAAAAATTTAGAAAAATAACCTTTATTTTTGACAACACAATGTTGAATATCAAATTTGATCAGTTTTTAATTTTGGAAAAATTTTAAAAAAAAAGTTATCAATTATTCTGCTCCACCTATGTTTTAAATGGTTGTAAAACGATTCAAATTTTCGATACGTTTTACGGGCCCCCTTTTATAAGGTTTTTTTAGATGACCCGAAAAAACCAAAAATTTAAAAATCACCCTGACATTTTTAAAAATAAGCCCCCCCCCTCAAAAATTTTTAATTACTTTTTAAAAATTTAAATTTGGTCATCAAGTATTTTATTAAATTTTTACGACAAGGCGCGAAAAAACGTCCCCAATTTTAAAAGTCCCGCAATAATATATTTTCAGGGGTGGGGTTTATGTCAAAGAAGTGTAAAAAATATTTGAATATGCCATTCAACATTCTTAATTTCCACATTTAATCCAAACCCTAAAGCACGTTTTTAATATCATTTTACAATTTTAAAAATCAAAGGTTATTTTAAAGAAACCCGAAAAATATAAAATAATTAATCAAACAAATCTTTATTTTTGATAGAAAAAAACTTAAAAAACCCAAAATTTTGTGCATAAAAAAATACCCATACTAATAATATGGGGGCCAGGCTGAAGAGAATGATCAAAAAGGAAAGGGGGCGGTGGTCCCAAATTTTTCCCCTTTCCCCACTTTCCAAAACGAAAATCAAAAATACAATCCCTAAGCCCCTGTTTTGTTATTACCGACTAATGAAGATGTGAATGATCGGGTTCCCCTTTCGAAAATTTTTTCGTGGGTCGTCGTTTGATTCCCCGTTTATGGGGAATCATGAAGAATTTTTTAGAGCTTTTTAAAAACCAAAAAAAAACACCGTTTGAAATTCATAATGATGGTTGGGGAAAAAATGGGTGAGATAAAAAGTAATTTTTGATATTTGAATGAGCGTAGCGAGCGAAGCGAGATTCCTTTTAAATCCTGGAGAAAAAAAACCCCGGGAAAGTTTTTTTTTTCTTTTTTTTTTTTTTTTTTTTTTTTTTCCCGTTTTTAAAAAAACGATTCTGGCTTAAAACCCATACTCCCAAATTTCCCATGAAATTTTTTGGGGGGCCTTTTTTAAATCTCTGATTTTGAACTGCCAAAATTTTTTTGCGCCTCGAAAACTTATTTCTCATTAAAAAGGCCCATTTTTTCTTTTTTTTCGATTAAAAAAAAAAACTTCGACTTATAACCTTAAATCTTTATTCGATTGTAAGATTTTTTCCCCGAAACCCCTTTTTTTTTGAATTTAAAATTTGGTGTGAAATTGAGCGCTATCGAAAATAATTTCTCATGAAATTTTACGCTTTTTTTGTTTAAAAAAAATTCTTCGACTTATTACACCCACATGCTTTATCTGATTGTAACTATATTTTCATTTTACATATTACATATTTTTTTTTTTTTACATATTTTCCAATATATGAACATTATCTGGGGTCAATCACCTAAGTATAAGCTAAAAGGTCTTAATACTATCCAAAATAGAACAATTAGAAACATTTTAATCTGCCGTACTTTACACACAGATCTCATATATATGAAACTTCAAAAATACTACCTATCCAACTCATCACTGAATACCAGACTTGTATCTTCATACATAACAAATTTTGTGGTGTCACATTTTCCAATCTATTACTAACAACCAACTCGTACTATCACGATCACAATACGCGTACTAAAGATAACCTACACCTACAAAATATAAATAGCACTAATAAAGGTAAACTTAGCATCACTCACATAGGATACATGTTATATAACAACCTACCCAAAACTCTTAAGGACATGAATAGTGCACTCTTTAAAAACTCACTGAAAAAACATCTTTTAACGAAAATTAAGAACTGCTTTTGAAATAAACTACATCTACCCAATACGCCAACTCTTCCCTGCCCCTCATGTTATACAGCTCTGATTATAATTCAACTTCTTATCAAGCTCTAACTACAAAACTATAATATGTATAACTCTAAAGGAATCGAGATGGAGATTTCTCGTGTTACGATGCTGTTGCTCTATACCACATTCTGTCTTCTTTCTTCTTTTGTCTAACCTTCAATATGCTACTGTTGCATGTCACAATCAGATTATATTATTATCTTCTTTTCTTTACTTTTAGTTTTAGCATTATGTTACTTTTGATTATATAATTACTCTTAGTGTTAGTTTTAGCTTTTAGTTTAGTTTAGTTCACAATCAGATTATATTATCTTTTCTTTACTTTTAGTTTTAGCATTATGTTACTTTTTATTATATATTTACCCTTTAGTTTTAGTTTTAGGCCTATATTATAACTAGATCACCAGTAAACATTCCAACTATGCAATTACAAAATCTAACTTCATCTTAGTTTAGTCTTATATTAGAACCATGATTAATAAATATGCATAATAACAACAATGTAACAACAAAATCTGTAAAGAGTGTAATACACTCAAGATTGTACAATAAAGATTTATTCATTCATTTTATTCATCATTCATAGGTCCTTAATTTTATAAATTTGTATATTTGTGTGAAATTTGAGCGCAGTCGAAAAATAATTTCCCATGAAAATCGCAATTTTACGCTTATTTCGTTTAAAAATCATACGCTCATCCAACAACGCGCCTGAAAAAGCGTTTGCGAAGCTTCCTAGTTAACCACACAAACAAAATAGCCATGGACCTACATGAAAAACACTCACCATCAAGTGCGTAAACTTTACATTCTAATTTTTGGATGAGCGTAGCGAGCGTAGCGAGCGAAGCGAAGATTCCATTTCACTACACTGGAGAAAAAAATCCGGATTTTTTTTTTTTTTTTTCTTTCTTTTTTTTTGTATTTTTGTGTGTTTGTTAACACGATTCCGGCTAAACCAATACTCCGATTGCGATGAATTTTATGGAGGCCTTCGAAATCTCTGAACTTAGAACTGCCACGTTTTTGAGCGCAATCAGAAAATTTTTTCTTATAAAAAACGCAATTTTACGATTTTTTCGATTTTAAAAATTTTCTTCGACTTATAACACTTACATGCTTTATCCGATTGTAATGATTTTTAACAGAACCTTGATTTCATGAATTAGGATATTCGTGTGAAATTTGAGCGTCATCAAAAAACTATTTCTCATGAAAATCGAATTTTTACGGGTTTTTTCTTTTTAAAACAATTCTTGACTTTTAACACCTACATGCTTTATCCTATTGTAATGATTTTTTCATAGAACCTTAATTTTATGAATTAATATACTCGTGTTAAATTTGAGCGCAATCGAATAATTATTTCTTATGAACATTGCAATTTTACGATTTTTTCTTTTTAACAAATTTCGTAAAAATTGCGATTTATTAAAAAAATTAAGTTAATTTTTAATTTTATTTAATTTAATTTAAAAAATCTTCGACTAAAATGATTTTTCACAGAACAGAAAATCCGCGTAACACAATGCAGCTCATGCACCAATTACGCTCATCCAACAACGCGGCGGGACTTAAGCGTCTTCCTAGTATATTATATTATCTCTCCGTCTATAAGTTCTGGTTTTTATCTAGAAGTATTGTGTTACAAAAGAGGAGAGCCAAAATGAGAACCAAAATTCAAAATGGAGAGATAAATTGAGATTGTATGGATATATGAAGAAAAAGACCCAATACAGAATCCCAAGACGAGCATATGATATTATTGTTAGATATGCTGGCATAAAACTATACTAGGAAAACGCTTAAGTCCCGCCGCGTTGTTGGATGAGCGTAATTGGTGCATTGAGCTGTCATGTGTTATGCGGATTTTCTGTTGTTTTGTGAAAAAAATATTACTAAGTTGAAGATTTTAAAAATTAAATTAAAACAAATTAATAAAAAATAACTTATATTTTTAATTTTTTAAATTAGTCTTACTAATTTAAAAAAAATAAAAATCGAAAAATTGCGATTTTTATAAGAATAATTATTTGATTGCGCTCAAATTTCACACGGATATCTTAATTCATAAAATTAAGGTTCTGTTAAAAAAAATCATTAAATCCGATTAAGCATGTAGGTGTTAGGCCTATAAGTAAAATAAATTTCAAAAAATCAAAAAAAATCGTAAATTGCGATTTTCATGAGAAATAATTTTTGATTGCGCTCAAAAAACGTGGCAGTTCTAAGTTCAGAGATTTCGAAGGCCTCCAGAAAATTTCATCGCAATTGGAGTATCGGTTTAGCCGGAATCGTGCTGACAAACACACAAAAATACAGAAAAAAAGAAAGAAGGAAAAAAAAACATTCCGGATTTTTTTCTCCAGTGTAGTGAAATGGAATCTTCGCTTCGCTCGCTAAGCTCGCTACGCTCATCCAATGACTATTTACCTGTTAGATAAAGTGTATGATAACAATAAAACTTTAAATTGAGAGGTGAAACTTTTTACTTAAACACTGTTTTTGTTCAATTGAAGAAGTTTTAGCGACTTCTTTTTTTTGTCTGTACATAAACATTGATTTGAAATTACAAATGTAGTATCTTTATAATGTGTAAACAAACAAACAAACAAACAACAATAAATAAAAATAAATAAATAAACAACGAGAAGTGAAAAATGTAGGGAGGCTGTTAGATGATGACAAGATACGGTGAAAGACGTCTAGGAGAGAGAAGAAGAGTCCTCGTGTTTGGAGCGAGAAAGATTGTGGGAGAACAGGATGAACTAATAAAAAACTAGTCACACGACAAGAGGATAAAACAGGGAAGATAATGAGAAACATGATGTACAGAGGTTGGCAGACCGGTACTAATTTCAATTATCCTTATAGAACTAGTGGAATCACCCACATGCCAACTAAATCTTTGAACATGTTGTAAATAGATTTGATGTATGTATATATATATATATATATATTTTCACGTTTTCATGGGAAACCTGCCCAAGGTGCAGTGCAGCTAAATATATACTTGAAATTTTCAACAATATGAATGTTTTTATCTTTTTTATCACTCCACAACATTAGAACTTCATTCTGAATACGTAAATAATATATTTTTATTATTTAGATAAGATTTTTATTCATAAAAGTAAGCTGAAAGTTGCTCCAATAATAATGGCGCTTCCGTCAGGATTGCCTGTGACGGGAGTCGATCCCGTGACCTCACGAATCAAAGTTGCACACTTTACGTAAGAATTTTTACTAACATTTATTACAAATTTATACTTGTTCGTAACTGCAATAATAAGTTTGCCTAACATTAATTAAATTTTTTCTCTATCTTTGATCTTCATAATCTCTTACTAAAAGTTCATCTAGACTCTTTTCTAGGAGCCATCTACCGTGTTTACCAAACCGGCACGAACGAAAGTGAGTAGCGGATTTGTCTGTCGGAATGTTAAGTTGGCACCTGTTCCTTCTCGTGTTTCTTATCTTAATCGGCGGATATCAAAGTCATGAAGAGGTCTGGGTTTCCCACATTCATAACACAGCAGAGCTCCCCTGCGCATGCGCGTGATACCTTCGTCTTGTGGTCACGTGATTCGTGTGGCTTATCTTAGGGGTTTGAAGTCTGCTCAAGAAAATGCTAACGATGGGTGTTGGTTTTTATTGAAGGAAATCCCGGTTGCAGTTTCCCGTCTTTAAAAGTGCAAGACAAACAAAGTTAAAAAATAAAAAATTTATTTCAGAAATTATGATTGCCACGGTAAATATCTTTATTTTTGACAATTTCCTACGAATTTCGCAATTTGCTGAACAATATTGATGACTTCCTTAAAAATTTAGTGTATGAAAGAACGGTGGATTATACATTTTTATAATGCTTTTTGTGAGATTACTTAAATTTCCCAATTACAAAAAGTTTCAAGGGAGAAATGTAAAACCAACATTCTTCATGCCCAGGCTTCGATAAATGTAAAATGAATATGAAAAAACACAACAATGCATATTGTGAGACATATAGCATATTTGTTAATTTTTTTAATAAAGTAAGGTCTATGGTTCAAAAAAGTTTATCGAAGTTAGAGTAAACATGCACTTGTGATAATGTGGATGACAGTAGATTTTTTTTGTAATCTCTGGATTGTTTTAAATTTTTAACAATTCCCCCTTAGGGAGTGTTTCTCTACTAACAAAATCGAAAAATAAATCAAGTAATTGGATATTGTATGAGAATAAACATTTTAGTTGAACGAACCTTAAACCTTGTTAAATTCTGAAGATAAATAATATACCAGTTTATCTCGGTTCTTTGAAATCTAGATCATTAAAAGCGAAAGCAAAATCCTTAGTCTCCTTTTCAATCCTCTCCCACTCTTTGCCTGCTCATCTGTTCTGTAACTTGGAAGTTCAGACCGCTTGTTTTGCATCTATTCTCCTCCATTCAAACTCTCATCTTCCACTTCCTTGTTAAAAAAAATGTGCAAGGAGATTGAATTTTTCCCGCAGAGCTTACAAAGAGTTCTTGATGAGTTTATAAATTAAAGCTAAGTCCAGTTCATTAAACCCCTGGAAGGTAGCTAACTCAGCACGCTACCGTGCCTAGTATAAATCAACATTGCATTGCGGCATAGCTTGTCTTTCGCATCACGTTTGGTCCTTTTCCGTTAGTTGCGCAATCACCAATTATGTTTTATACAAATTCTTGGGGCAAATTAAAATGGATTTTGTTTTCAGATTCTGATTTGAACACAATCAAATTTTATTTGAATGAACGTATGAAAATGTTGGGATGAATTTTGGAAAATCAGGCTTTAAATTTTTAAATTTTTTTTTCAATTCATTAAAAAACGGTAATCATATCACGATATCATAAAAAATATCTTTACATTAAGGGCTAACAATTATAATACAAAAACAATACTGTTAATAGATAGATAGATAACTTTATTCATCTTGACAGGCACATTGTACATGTTTGACTCCCGGAGGAGTAGGTGATAGCCTATAGGTAACTTACAGATAAGTATATGTAATCCTAGTAATAAAAGAGTAATCATGTACTTTAAGTAAATTAAAAATTAGGGAAAAATAAAAAAAATTTAAATACATTGTAATAATTGTAACTTTGTGGACTGTGAAATCTACACTAATGGTGGTAAGAATAATAATTTATATGATGTATCTGGGTTACAATTGTTTGTGGATAAGCCAACATATGGGAGGATAATATAAAAGTGGAATTTAAAAATAAAAATGACATTGAATATAATATATTAATTTAGGGAAGTATAACTGGAGAAGAGAATTGTTGAATGAGGTGATTTCCCAATTGGTACAAGATATGGTACAGATGAAAGTATGAGACATAATGATATGGAGGCATATAACTAAAAAATAGTAATCATATGTTACAACTTAAAATGTGAGTGACTTTGAAACAGGATTTTAAAAAACAGGTGATAAAATCATTATTGCTGAATTTAGCTAGAATAATAATTGTTATTATTTATTATTTAATTAATTGTTCATTATTTATAATTTTTTTAAATTATTTACATTGGAGGTAGTCACTAACCGGGGAAGAAGCTGTTTTCTGTGAGATATATTTTTAATTGTTTTTGAAGGAGGGCAGGGTGGGGGAGGTTTTTATGTTTTCTTGGAGCTTGTTGTAAAGGGTGGAGGCAAGGTACTCTGGGCCTAGTGCAAAAGGGCGCAGGTGGGGGGGGCGGCCTATTGTATGTGAAGGATGGCTCTTGTGTTGTGGCAGTGCACCAGACGCATTGAGAGGGAAGAGGTACTATTTGTGCGAACAAAGAGTGCAGCAGACTGGATGAGTGTGCATGCTAGAGTTAGAATTCCTAATTCCTTAAAGAGCTCCCTACAGGAGTGTTTTCTGGAGGCACCCGCAATAATGCGTATCGCTCTCTTTTGGAGGATAATATTCTATTAGCTTGGGGGGAGGCTCCCCAAAATAGCAGGCCATAGGATAAGTGAGAGTGGATGTGGGCAAGTAGACTTGCAATAAGATATGGGGGTGAACAATTTGTTTGAGCTTACGGATAGAGTAGCATCCAGATAAAATTTTGTTGGCAACTGGTCAACATGGATAGACCAGTCAAGTTTTTCGGTCAATGCAAGGCCAAGGACTTTACACTGGATGCGCGGGGGATTATATCAAACTCTAGATGAACTAGGGGAATAGCCAGTGGGATCTTATTTGGGGGGGTGAAGTATAGGTATAACCCTTTTAGAGCGCGAGATTTGAGTTGATTGTCCCCGGCTGTATGATGACATTTTAGCCACTTGGCTGTTGATTAGGGGGGGAAGTGCCTGAGAGGGATGGAGTTTAGGTAGGGTACGCAAATGGCTGGGGTCATCCGCATATTGTGTGAGAATACCCTCATCCAGAAAGGTGGCTGGTCATTAACATATATGATATAGGCTAGGGGGCCGAGTATGGAACCCTGGGGAAATCCACAGACTATTTGGGCAGAGATTTAGAGCGGGTTTTGGTGACGGATAGACCATTGGCTGTCTCGATTTCGACTACTTGAGAGCGGCCGGAGAGAAAAGAGAAATCCAATCTAAGCGATCCCTCGGATGCCATAGGTATATAGCTTTCCTAGGAGAATTTTGTGATCTATCGTATCAAAAGCCTTTGTCATGTCGTAGAACACTCCACCGCGTGGTCACCTTTGTCCAAAAACAGAGTAGAGAGGGGAAAGAAAACTGAGATTGCGCTTGTGGTGGATTTATTTTTCAAAAAACCATGCTGAGTAGGGGAGAAATGTTGTGATAATTTAGAAATGATGATAGACGATCATGCATGATGTATTCATATATTTATTTATACGATGTATGTATTTTATACAGATTAATTCGAAGACGAATTGTATGATACAAAATAATTAAATATTTAAAAACAAAACAAAACTACAATTAAATACCAATTATAATTCTTAGCACATTTTCACTGGGGTTTTTTTTATAGAAAAACCTTTTTTCTTTTCTTACTGTTTTTTACGTTTTAAATTCTATGATTTTCAGTGTGTTGATTTTTAAGATTTAAAATTTTGTTAATCAATTTTTACTTTTTGCAGTTCATATATTTTTTATTTGAATAACTTATTAATTTTGTATTGTTTTAAATTTTAATTATTTTGTTTTAAATTGTTTAGATTTAGTTACTTCACAATTTATATAGGTGTATGTGCCCGTTGTCAAAAATAAATAAATATAATATATGCAATTATATAACAATTTAAAAAGATTACTATACATTGTTAATCATTACGCACAAATAAATTTCGAAATTTATTAATTTTGATGATTTTACAAAAATCCAAAATCCTAAAAATATAGTTCGTTTATTCTAGTTTTTGTGATTGTTTTTTAAAAAAAGCTGTGCCATTAGAAGATTTCTGTATATACTTGACCATAAGCTATGCGCAAAGTCTCATAACAATCTGATAAAAACTGACTTCAGGAAGAGTTCCAGAAAAAAATCACTACTTTTGCAGACTCTTAAGTTAAGTGAGAGTCGTTAATAGAAAATGGGTGCAACGTGTTAAGTATCATCGAAAGCACAGACTTTTATTTGGAACAGCTTGCCAATGCAAACAAGCTTTGTATGGCTACCTTCCTTCACTGACCCAGTCCGGGGTGCTTGAAACACTCGAGCTTGAATTTTAAATAGAACCTGTTAGGCTACTTTAGCTAAACCGGCGCCAAAATGTAATCAATTTTGTTTTGTGAATTTTGATTTTGACAGCAATACATATTTGCATAATAAAGAAAGGCAAATCATTACAGTAGCTGTTCTAGCTGGAACCATGTAAGGAAGTGCACTAAACAAAATTTTATTTCCGCGAATTTTTATCTACGATGGTATTTTTTTATTTTTATTTTAACTTTATTTGGATAAACTATAAGCCACGCGTTTCTTGAACTCTTTAGAAATATGCTAATTTGTACACATACATATTTACCTAAGTTATTAACCATTCAGAAAAAAAATACTTTGAGTTGGTCTTAGTCCCCAAGTATTAAATAAAAAATAATGATATTTCTTTCACACAACCCGCTCCCTTTTTTTTCTTTCTAACTAATCACTTTATACTACCACACGAAGCTTATGTTCGCAATTTTTTTTATACACACTTGTAGCTTTGCCCTAATAAATTAAATTAAATTAAAACTTGATGACTGTTCATTTGGAAGGGGAGGTGGGTGCATTTAAATGCACACATTCTCTTCCAATAACACATAACATTTACATAAGTACATTATTTCCCCCCCCCTCCCCCTCCCTAATAACCCGTCAACTGGAATTCGTATTCGGCTTTCTTTCTAATTTAAAACAAGGGTACATTAAGTACCTATTTGCCCCTCATTCCTCTCCTAAACCCCCCCCCACCCCCCCCCCTCCCGTCACGATCCAGTAAACACAACGAAACTGAAACTTAAATTATACCCCCATTATCTCGCCGAACATACAAAACCCCTTTAATATATTCAAACGAAACACTCTTAAAACATTCGCGTAAAAAATTTTTACCCACGGAATCACCGAAAGTGTTCTATCGTTTGACCTTGATTTTTCCCTTTTGAAAGGTTCCTTTTTGAGTGTTTTAAAAAAACCGCCTTGTGTTTATTTCCGGTGAAAAAACCAAGTGTTGCACAATACACACCCTTCTTTAATTAAGAGTTTGTACCTGTATGATTTCAGTCAAGGTTAGCATACCAAATTTGCATGAATGTTAAAAAAAGTACCTTTCTTTGAATCCACATTTGGTGGTTTGCAAAAAATAACCCTTTAAAAAAACCATTTAAGAATAAGTACAAAAGGGGGGAAAAAAAGGAAGGGAAAAATCCAAAACAGGGACTTAATTCGGGAAAACCCACAAACCTTTTATTTACGAATCAAAAATGAACCACTTTAAACTTTGACATCCAGTAAAAAATTTTGCGTTAAAAAATCTGCACACAGGGAAAAAATTTTCCCCGAAGACAAAAAAAAGAAAAAAGACGGACATTTCATGAATTTTTATCCAAAAAAAAAAAAAAATTTTAGGAATAGCTAAGGATCTATTAGAAACTATTTACTAACGTTGTGGAAATATAAACGGGTTTTAATCTTTTCCCCCCCAAAAAAAACGAAACAAAAAGCGGATTTGCAATCGTCTCTGCCCCAGCCTTTTATAACTTTTGGGAGTTACAACACATTCTAGATAGTTGTTAAATGTTTGTTTGTCATTTCGTTTTGAGAATCTTTCGGAACGTGCACCGGGGGAATTAAATTTAATTTTTTTAATTTAACTCTTGTAATGTGGGCTTAACAGTGGTAATTGAGATCGCAAAAACACATAGCGGTTTGCGGTTAATAGTGAAATTGCACGTGGATTGTTTGTATAGTAGTTAAATGTACTTACCCTTGATGTTAGTTTTGGTTTCATATTAGGCTTGTGGAGAAAGGGGTCACGGTCGCGACCAGTTTGGGGGTTTATTTATATTAAAACGAAAAAAGAGCTAATTCAAGATAAAATAATTTTTTGAAAAACTTTTATGGTAATTGAAAAATTATACGACAGCACAAAAATTTATATTTTTACTTTAAAAAATCGGGGAAAAAGTTTTTTTATTTTTTTTATTTTTGTTTTTGAAATTTAAATTTTTTAAATGAATTTATTAGAATGTTTAAAGATTTTAGAAAAGGGTAAGGGGCCCTATTAATCAGGTAAGAAACAAATAATAACAATATTAGCAAGTACCAAAATTTTCTTTTGACAATAAGACACAGTAAAATGGAAGGACGTTTCTGGGCAATGAGTCAGAAATTTTTTGACGTCTGTAGTTAACTTATGAATATAGAGAGTTGGCACATAATATTTTGGCACGTACTCAAAATTTGAATATTTACTGAGTAAATCTTCGTTTAAACTTTATCTTTTTAAAGCAATACAAACGATAAAGATATAAACAATTAGTTAGGAATGTGTTGTAAGAATCAGAGAATTTGGTAACTTTTATGGGTTCAAAATTTAAATTAATTATACTCCCTTTTCGTGTTAAACCAAAAGTTAAAACATTTTGAATATTAAAACCAGTTTAAAAGTTATTATTTTTTTTTGCCCCCCCCTTTACACACAATAGATATTAAAAAAACAACACAAGCAACTTAACTTTTTATTATAATACCGAACATTTTTTTTTTTCATCAACGTAAACTTCCTTTCAAGGTATTTTAATAGTGGGGTGTTGCTTATGTCTTAAAACTTTTTCCCGTCGTTTCTCTTATTTGTGTCTAGTATCAACGTCCCCAAATATTAACCATGCTCAATCAAACAAAATTTAATTGTTGTTCATTTTATTTATATAATGACTCAGCACTAATTTGGCTTGCAATACTTTTTTTCCCAAATCATATAAACTACAATGATCACAGAATGGATTTTCAAAATTTTCCCTCAATAAAAAGGCGAAACTATGATGATTTTTTTAAAAAAATGGCTATGAGAATTCTTTTTCCAATTTTCCAAAACACCCTTGGCCTAATTTTTTGAGTAAACTGCGTTATGTTTGTTTTTTAAGAAAAAGAAAAAATTTTGAAACGTTTGACAAATTTAGGGGAATAGACACTAAATTAGGATGTGAAAGGAATATAATTTTATTGTTTTTTTTAGTTCAGGTGTTTGGTAAAAAATAAACAACTG
The DNA here is from genome assembly GCA_024449915.1 of Sweltsa coloradensis. Taxonomy (NCBI): domain Eukaryota; kingdom Metazoa; phylum Arthropoda; class Insecta; order Plecoptera; family Chloroperlidae; genus Sweltsa; species Sweltsa coloradensis. Next base: position 18,226 of record JAMZAV010006085.1, on the reverse strand, counting down.
GTTTAAAATAAGCAATTAGCTTTTTTTTTTAACTTTTTAAGAATTATTTAGCTATGGTCTTTTTAAAGATTGAAAATAGGCGAGAATGCCGTAAAGAAACTAAAAATTAAAGGGGTTTGGGAGAAACCCAGGGGGATTAGGGGGACATTTATTTAAAGCAATGGGAGGATTTTGATGCATTTTACTTAAAAGAAATAAAGAATATACACAATAATTATTATATATTTTTTAGAATTTTTTGGGTTTTATGAAAAGCTGAAGTACAAATATTTGTTATGGACATTACATTATCCAAAACCATCAGCTATTTTCGACTTGTATTGCAGTTGGAACAACATCAAAATGAACAGGTTTCAAAAGCTAAACTGCTAAATTAAATTTTTAAAAATTTTATCAATCATGAAACACCCCTATAGGTGTAAGATTTAGGGAAATCAACCCAAAAAACTAAATATTCTGAGATGATTTTTTCATTTCAGGATTGATTTCCCAAAAATTTTTAAAGACTTTAGACAAAATTAAAAAAGTGACTACCCCGGGGGTTTTGAACCCGGGCCTTTAGCTTACGGGCTATGCTCTTACAACTGAGTATGCGGCCCCCCTTTAAAAAAACCAATTTTTGGGTTTTGTTTTGTACATTGTTAATAACGTGTGTAGAGCAGATTGCAGATTAATATATATATAAGATTATAAATAGTGCTTATAGAAAGCATAGTTGAACTATTATGATATTATGTTTAGGTTCCATAACAAGTTTGGATTTTTTTTTCATTGTTGTTAATTTTTGCACGCACGTTTCGAATGAAATTTTTAAAAAACAGTTTTCACACATATTATTATTTTGTCGTTTTGGGGAACGACACCGTAGTGGTGAAGAAAAATTAAATTAAAAAGAAAAAATTATAAAATTTTATTGCAATAATATAATAGGTTTTAAAAAATTCAAAAAGCCGAAAAGTTTGTAGCGAAGGAGATATCCAAAGTACTTTCTCGCCGGGGGAGTATTTTAGCCTGTGGGCCCCAGCGAGGTGCCCTGTTTAGGTGACCAAAAAGCGGTGACAGACGGAGGACGACAGACAGACAGACAGACAGCAGACAGACAGAAGACAGACAGGGGACAGCAGACGACAGACAGACAGAAAGACAGACAGACAGAAGACAGCAGAAGAAAAACAGACAGACGAAAGGACAAAAGACGGACGGACGGGGGAAGGGCAGATGGACAGACAGACAGAGGACGACAGATAGACGACGACGGACAGACAGACGACAGATTTTTAGAAAAATAAAGCTTTTTAATTTTTTTGTGTACCTTTTGTTGATGTTATTTTGATCGACATGAATTAAACATTTGCTAATAATAATTAATCATACAAATTATTTCTTATTTTTGTTTTAGCAAAAAACATTTTAATAACGCACTTTTTTTTTCTTCAAACGTGAGAAGTCAATTGTCTTGTTTGAACAGCACGAGCATTTGAAGTAGTTATTTAACTACAATCATACCCGAAGCTGTTGTAGAACAAGTCCTTAATAATAACATATTTTACGCGCCTTTTAAAAAACACATTGTTTCTACAGCAATCAACTCCAAATACAAATGAGTTCCTGTTTTATTTATGTTGATTATTCCATAGATCATTTTTAAAATCCCCCACTATAAAAAAACAAAATACAATGCGTTCAAAATTTAAATTTTCAATTTGAATTTTTTTAACCTTATCACTTTATGAAACCCGAATTGACTTTAAATTTCCAAATATTTTTTTTTTTTAAAATAGTATAAAAACTTTGAAGCATGCAGATTTTGTTATATAATAAAAGCTATTTTGTGTATCAGATTTTATATTTATTTAATAAATTTTTTTAATATTTTTGCAAAAATCATAGGGAAACATTAGGAAAATCACACCCAGCACAAATTTAATATGTGTGATAAAAGTTTAAAATAATACTTTAAAAACTTTCGTATTGAAATTAAAAAAACATGAGGCTAAAAATTTTCTAAAGGGGATAGATTTTCAATATTTTTCCCGCAACAAATTTGTTTTAAAATTTCAATCAATGACCCTTTTTGAAAAAGTTTCTTTAAATTTTCTTACAATCTTGGGGTGTTTTTTTTCTTCATTGAAGTCATAGTTCTTAGTTAGGCCACTGGTAGAGATTTTCCCGTACCGCTCGCCCCTGAAGCAACCCAAACGTTCACCTCTCTTGCTAGGTCAGAACAAGTGTTTTAAATGTTTTTTCAACACCAATGTCACTACTAGCATGCCGAAATAGGGGGGTCACAAGAGAAGGGGCATTAACTTGGTGTGTGAGAGGTTAGTTTAAGATACCTTCATTGATTACCTTAATTTTCGCGCCTTTTTCATAACAAAATTAAAATATGATAAACTAAAACCTTTGAATTTTTTTTGTAATCCTTTTTCAAAACAGTTTTTTAACGAAAGGATAGACTTTTAAAAATAAATAAATAAATATGATAACCATCAAATTTTTATTGTAAACATGTATGATTAAAATATCATTGACTTTAAATTTTTTTAATGTTTTGTCAAATGTATTTTGTTTTTAATTTTAGTAAGTGTTTTCTTTTCATATTTTTAAATTTTTTTATCCATTTAATGATTTCATCATTATCATCGGAAATCACAACGAACCCCTTTAAACCGTTAACCCCCAATGACAAAAATCGTGTGTGATATTAATAAAAGTATGAAAAAAAATTTTACACCAATTATTGAAAATCTACCAAATAAGTAGTACCACCTGTATTTTCAATAAATTAAAATTTCAAAAAGTAAATAAAATACCCTGAAACAAAATATATAAGCATACAAATTTTGTTTTTTTCCACAAAATTTAGAAAGGGAAAATACCAAAAAATATCCCCCTGTGGACGGGCTATAATTTTAAAAATTTTATATAAAAATTTTTAAAGAATTCGAATATTTTTATTTCATTAAATAAACATTTACTTTGAAGAAACATAGCAACGAAGCCGAAATTTTCAACGTACGTTTACAACAGTGTAGGAAGTAAAAGGGTCAAATAGAAAAAATTTTTAGTCTTGTCTTTAAAATAATTTCCCATAAAACCGTTTTTTAAAGAATAAAAAAAGAGTATTTTGTTATGTAAGTTTTGTATTAAAATTAACTGTATCGTTATATGTTTTTTTGCGTGAAGATTTTAGATGAGATCTTATTATCTTGATATAAGAAAGGGTAGTTAAAAAACGAGAAAAGAATCTTTTTTTCAAGAAAAAATTTAAAAATTTATCTTGTTTGATGAAAAATTTTACTCGCTTTGAAGTTAATTCCCCGTATGTCACAATTTCTGTTATTTGGGTTTTTATATGGTAGGATCGCGGTACGCATGCGTGAAGATTTTGTTTTTGGAAAAAGAAGAAATTTTTTTTACGTCGTAATGTTTAACAATTTTGCTTGGGGTGTAGACTCTTCCCGGGTATTAAAATTTAAAATGTCAAAGTTTTTTTTTAAAAAATGTTAAATAAATAAAAAATTTGTATTTAGAGTAACCCACTAGTCATATAACTGATTTTTTGTGGGAGACAGAAACCAAATGCCCCAAACCAATCCGAGTCCCGCGCAACGAGAGTGGCGACAACCAACCAAAGATCGAATTTTTTTAAGGGAAATATAGCAATAAGTGGTTGGACAGTGCGAACACCCCCGGGCAACGCCAGAACAAAAAAAATGATTTAGCACAACTTTTAAATTTTTTAGTGCCTCGTTGCTAGGACGGCTCCAATCACCCTTTAAAAAAATTTTACAGAAAAAAACGATACTTAAATCCCAAACAGAAATTTAAAAAAATTTGCTTTCGGGAATCAACCCTTTTCATTGGGGGGCAGAACGTTTTAAACCCCAAGCCCAAAGAGTATACGAACAATACGAGATGAAGATTTTGTTGTTAAGTAATCCCCAAAATTTTGCAAAAGACTAATCGAGAGATGAGGGTGACGATGAAGGGGCCGAAAAACCCATTTCCCCGCGTGATGCGAACCCAGTCTCGTAGAGCCATACGCTTTGGGCAGCAATCGTTTTGAGCTAGCAGACAGGGAACATTTAAAATGGACAACAGGCAAAGAGAATTTTTTGTATGTAATATGATATTTAAAATAAGGAAATTGTTTAACCCCCGTTAAAAAATTTATGATGTGCACGAATATAGAATGAGGAATTCCAAAGATATGTTTTTATAATATGTTATTCATGGGGCTTTCACGGGGTTGAAATGAACCAAAATTTAAATTATATTTTTTGGTAGCCGTGTGGTTTTATATTTGTTCCAACGTTTTTATAATATGCAATAATATATATATAGTTATGTACAGGAGTTATGGAAAAATTTTTGGCTGATGTTTTTTTTTATTGTTTTATACCCAATCTTCTTTAAAATGGAAGCCTAGTCTTTTGAAACGTTTGGAAGTTTTAAATTAATATTCGTTTAAAATTCAATATAGCGTGATTATTTCCCAAAGTGTAAATAACATAAACATGATCACGAAAGCCTACAACAAACATATATAAAATTATATATTAAAATGAGATAAAAAAGAGATAGAAAAAAAGAGAGCACCCGGAAATTTTGTTTTTATTTTGGAGGAAGACTTATAATAAATTTGAACTACAAATTTAATTTTTTAAAAAACAAGAATTTAATGGTAAATTTTTTTTTATTTTTGATTTTGTATTTGTACTGTGCGGATTTAACAATTTTGTTGGTAATCATTTTTACAATTTTTTATTGAACTTTTATTTTTATTTACTCAATGGTAAAACAGGGTATGAATTTTAAAAATTATAGTTTGCTTTTCTAAGGTTTTTTGTGGTTTAAAAGTGTAAAAAGGGTTTTTAAAATGCCTTGTTGAAATTTGTCTGAAGTATATTAAGTTTTAAATTAAAAAAATGTTTTCTTTTTACGTATTCTTTTAAAAATTAAAAAAACCAAAAACATAAACGTGGTTTTTGGCCTTTCACGTTGAATTAAAAGGGTTTGGACCTTAGGGGTAATATTGTTCGTCGGATAAAATACTTTACATTTTTTTTTTAAGTCCACTTTTATTTTTTGTTTAAATTTAAAAAAACACTACGAAAATATTTTTTTTTAAAACTTCTTTTAATTTTTCATAAAATTTTAATTAGACACGCAAATATTTTTTACGCCCCTGGATAACTAACACTCAAGCTAAAAAATACAAATTGAAGAGAAAAAACCTCAAAGATAAAAACTTTCTCATGGTTTTTTCATTTAGCATTGTTTTTCACATACGTAGCCACAAAATAGTCAAGGGGACTGGAAATATACCATTGTATGCACTTTTGTTTTAAAAAAATTTGATGGCTAGAAAAACGAAAACGTACAATTCTTTAAATAGTAGTTAGAGTTAATTGCCGACAATGTCTTTAGCGGAACATTATCAAACAAGGACGTAGTTAATGATTTTTTAATGGATGTGGTGGTTGGTTCTGCTGTAATTACTAAATCGTTTGTTTCAATGGGGGAATTTAAAAGACAATGTTATCGTCTACAGTCTAACGACGGCTAATCAAATTTTTTATCAGAAGTCTGAGACATTTTCTCAAAGATTTGTTTTAATCAAGGGTTTCTTTATTTGAGAGTAATTAGTTATATCAAGGTAATTTCCTTTATTTAAATTCTAAAAAATTTCAATATCATTTCCCATTTGTAAAACGGTTAATTTAAAAAATTTTTTTGAATAGGGAATCTTTAAAACGTAGATTTCTGATTATCATTTTAATCAAAAATTAATTATATTGTGTTTAAAATAAAAAGGGCCCTTCATCGAAATCGGTTCATAGTAGTTGAAAAGCCCAATTTTTTAAACTAAGGAAAACATTGCAATAAATATATGGATATTAGTTTGTGTAGGGAATGTGTTATAAGATTATGATTGGAAAAATTTGAATTGTTTTTTAAAGAAAGTTAACGTGACATTAACTAACAGAAGGCTATCATGGAGGGGCTATGTGCTATCCTTTAACGTGATCGATCTGCCAACTGTTTTGTAATCAACCAAACAATATGGTAACTTCCAAATTACTACATTATTCATTTTCCATTTATTTATTTATTTATTTTATTTTTTATTATTTATTTAAACGTCTATCCTATTCAGTTAAATTAAAACACTGTTTTACAAAGGAGGACAGCTAAATAAATCTTATTGAAAAACATAGATTCAGAAACAACAATGAACTACATTTAAAGTAAATATTTGAAATAGTAATATTACAACAATGCATTAAAAAACTCAACAAAATTGATAACAAATAAAAAGGATATTAAATGCAATTAGAATGAATCGAATATATAAAAAAGGGGGTGGGGGAATTAAAAGAAAAGAAAAAAAAAAAGAAAAGAAAAAAAAAAAAAAAAAAAAGAAAAAAGAAAAAAAAAGAAAAAAAAAAAAAAAGAAAGAAAGAAAGGGAAAAAAAACATAAAAAAAAAATAACGAAAAGAAAAAACTGATTTATTAGACGATCCCACTCAAACGAATATGAGGTTTGCCAAAAATCAGGAACAGCAAATCAGGGAGTAATCAATCTTTCGCGGAAGAAACCACCGAACGCGAATCTTTATTCTTGTGTTCAACCTTCATTCTTGTGTTCAAATCTTGATAAACAATTTAGTACAAAAGATCTTGACTCTTATATATAATTATATCAGATATATAATTATTTAAAATTGTTCAAGTCAAAAACTGATCACAGCAATGATACAGGACACCTAACTCAAGTTGCAATTTTCCACCAGTGGGCGGCAACCAGACAATCTAGGCAAAAAATATCAATTGAAAAAAATTGAATACATCAAAATCAAAGCAATAAAAAACAAAAAAAGAGAACAGCCAAAATCATAAATAAGAACATATGAAGATAAATTAACATTCCCTAAACACAGTGACAATGCCCCAAAAAATAAATAGTAAAAATCAATTCTTCTTTGTTCTTCGATTCATTATCATTGCTTCAATTTTACTTTTAAATTGTACTATTCCTAGCTCAGTAAACTGGCTTCTAATATCATAAGAAATTGAATTCCAAAAGGATACTCCTCTGTACAAGAAGACTTTCTTAATGATCAGAATTTAATTAGGAACTTTCAAAGAGTTTATTAGAATAGAATTCTATCACGATCAACAAATTAAAAAATATTGGGTAAAATACCTGAATACATACCTTTCAATATTTTGTATGTATTCCCAGTACGCTATATTTCATTCTTTCCTCAACGTGAAGCAATCAGATTGTAAATCTTGGCTCATAGGAATTGAATCAAACAGATGGTCAATTCTCTTCTGAAGTACAAACATATTCGGTAGAAGGTCTTACTGCCCAAACCACTAAACAATAATCAATAATAGAGTGAATATAAGAATCTACAAGTAACCTCAACTTTTCCCCTCTGTTACAAACCTCTTCATTCTACTTAAAATTCCCTATTGCTGATGATACTTTATTACATACATATTCATAATGTTTCTTAAAATTTAAATTACAATCTAAGAAAACTCCAAGATATTTAAATTCATATACTCTAGAAATTAGCTTACCATTACAATTCAACGTCAAATGAATATCATTCATGCTTCTATCATTAGCCTTATGAAAAATCATAAAAGTTGTTTTACTAAAATTAATATCAAGTTCCTGAGTTTTAAACCAATCATCCATCCTCTTTAAAACTTCTTGAAGACGTCTTACGATCTCTTCAACATCCACACCTTCTAAATAAAAGACCAAGTCATCAGCAATAAGATATCATTGATTCCTCCCCTTATAGTAGATATATCATCTATGTAAAGAATAAATAAAAGGGGGGCCTAATATTGATCCCTTTTGGTTTCCCACAAAATATATTGAATACTTTTGAACTAATTTTGCAAGATGAAAACATTTTTCTTTTTAAAAAAAAATCCGCCAATATTTATAACAAAATAAGGACTTATGTTATACCCGGTTTTTTTGTTTTATTAAAAGAGGTAAAAAAAGGTACTGAATCAAATGCTTTCCTAAGATCAACAAAAACAGCTCCACCCCTTTCCATTCCGCTTGTCAATCCCTTTATAGATAAAATCTGTTAATGCAGAAGGGCACTTTGCGTTGATCTACCTTTCCTAAAAAACCTGTTGGTTTTCACTTAAAACCCTTTAGATGCATCCACTTCATGTAATAACCTCATGTGCAAAATATTTTCAATAATTTTCCCCACAATGGAAGAGGTTTATATAGGTCGATAAGAATTCCTATCACTCTTTTTTCCTTTACCCTTAAAAAATAGGTGTTACCTTTCCAATTTCAGCTGTGTTGGGAAATCACCTACAAAAAAAGAAATGGGAAATTAGATACGCCAATAATCCGACTATTGATGCGCATTTCTTTAATACTATGCATGGGAAACTCTTGAAGTGTTGTCGAGCTTTTAATTTTAAGGCGTTTAATTGCTGAAATGACTTCTTTATTAGTTACCTTTACATGCGGGAGATCATCTGCTTCTTTTCTATTTAAATCTTTAAACTTACCCAAATTTTACTGGAAAAATCTACATCGTTCACAACAAAACTTTTCTGTAACAAACAGCAAATGTCAGGATTTGACGTGTAGGATACCCCATTCTCTGTCAATGAGGCTATGCTTTCACTCATTTTTCACTTTGTTACCTGTCAACTTATTATAAACGACCATAAAGATTTTGAAGAAATATCATTATCAAAGAAGACTTAAAATGCTCACGCTTAGAAAAACGAATCTGATTATTTACCTTATTTCTAAAATTTCTTGTATTCCCCACGTTGATGGCCTTCTAAAAATTCGATTCTTTGCGCAAATGTAATTTTACAACTCTTCAGATGTTTGAATGAAATATAAATAATACGCATTAAATTATTTGTCGCCAGCGCTCATACATTTTTATAATTTATTACAATGGTAGTGTGTAGTGTATTGTGAACTGTCCCTTTTTGATATTTATTTGTTGCCTTTCAATTAAGGGAATTAAGACATTTTTTGACACTTCCTTGTTCATCTAGATAGGAGACTTATTGGTTCAAATATCCATAGAGAAATTGCTGTCCTTGATAATAATGACATTTGTATTCATTTCTAGTCTTTCCTTTTAGTGTTTTGATAAATTATGCACGGTTATAATAAAATGCATAATAATTCAACTGTGTACAACTCTGTTGTATCCTCCCTGAAGCTAAGCAACGTTGCGATGGTTCGAATGACGAATTGGTCGTCTGATAGGGTTGGGGTTTTATAGAAGATGAACTTCACTTTATAAATAGCTCAGAATCATATTTTGATACTAGATTCATAATTAAATAAGCAAGATAACATTTTCTGGTAGTTGTGTATTCGTTTAGCTGAGTTTTTATTGCATTGATTCGTTTGACACAACTTTATAGTGTTTTATTTTGTTATCTGTCTGTTTAGTTATGTTTTGTGTGTTGTCACGTCCTTGCTATAGTAATAAAACCACATGTTTTTGTTTTCTTCCACAAAATCATCATTATCCACACTTTTCAAAAACTTTCCCGTCTTAACTTGCTGATTACATGAGTGTTTTTTTAATTTAAAAACAACTGAAACGAAACGACGTACCCAAAACTTTTTTGATTTTTTTTAAAAAGCTGCAGGAGGTGGTATATGTGATATAATGTACGGGTGACTTTTGTGCATACTGTCATTCCATATGCATGTTAAGTTTTTAATATTATCTATTATATCACTGTTTTGCAAGCGAGGAATGCAAAAATAAAACAAAAATATATATCACAAAAAATTTTTCGTTTTTTGAGTGGAAATTGGGGGGGAAAAAATTAAAACCATTTACACGTACCTGGTAAATCTTAATTATTTAATTCTAGTCTTTGAGTAGAGTAGAGTAGATCTTTATTCACTAAGACTAATACATGCACGTGTATACACCTCTTCGTGAAGAGGGAGTGAATAGTTCCTAAGGTTAAAACATGGTTTAAAATTAATAATAAAATAGAATGTGTATTTTATGTGAATCAAGTCATATATCTGTTAGGAATTCGTTTAGCGAGTAAAATGCTTTTTCTACTAGAAATGCTTTTAATTTGCTACTAATTGTAGTATGAACTTTGATGTCTCGGATGAGTTTTGACTGCTTATTGTTTATAGAGAGGCAGGCGTATATAGGTCCTTTGGAATATCGCTTGGTGTTATGATGGGAGACAATGAATGTTAGAAATTTCACGGGTGTTATATGTAAGATAGATGGATGAGTTTTTTGGGAAGTATTCTGAATGAGTACGTACAAAAATAGCGCAAGTTTTATAAGAGTACTGACCAGGGTGAGTATGGTTAAATTTGGGGAAGATTGGGAAAGGCAAGGGGTATTTTATTACTCCTTGAGTTGTACAAGTTACAAACAGTTTGTTTGTTTATGATTTCAGGTGACCAGTTTACTCCTGGAAGCCGAACGGAGAAAACTGAGCGTGCTACAGAAAGAGCTGCAGGTGGCTCTGGCTGAAGGTGGATCCATCAAAGCCAAGGAACATCAGAAGCAAGAACTCATCGTTGCCATCACGTAAGAAATATATCTTTCTTTAGAACACACCAATACATAAAACAAATACAACTGCTACACATTGTAATTCATTTCTAATAATGTTAAGAATATTGCAAACACTCATGCATCAATAGACAACAAAATGCACTTATGACACAGTCACAGTCTTTTTAATCATCAATTAATAGTATTTTAAGATTAATGTAAAATGGCTGCACAGCTGTATTTAAATCGTAAATAAAAAAATAAAAAAATAAAAAAATAAAAAATAAACTAAAAAAATTTTAATTTCAAACAGTTTACACCTACACAAGGACAAAATTGATAAGAAAATTCCCCTGAAAAACCCCCCAAACACAAACACACCCCAAAATATCTGTATACATGATAAACTTTTTCAAGTAATAGTCTGTAGTTAAAGATTAATGAAAAATATTTAAATACAAATTCAAAATTTATCGGTTTTATTTTATTTGCATAAGTGGAAAATAATTTATGTAGAAACTTTAATGTAGATTATTCAAAAAAAACCCCAAAAAAGGGGTATTTAACCGTAAAGTAAAAAAATTATTTCATTCAGGTAACTGGGAAATGAATTTTGGAAATTAACAGAAAAATTTTGGGGGCCACCAGACCCCCAAAAAATTGAAAACATACTTTTTTTAGAGCTAGGTCCCAGGGAAAAAAATCTCCCATAAGAAAAAAAACGGGGGGACGTCTTTATGCCCCGTGACCTTGGAGGATTTTGATCCAAAAAAAATTTATTTTTATGACGTAATCTCAGCCTTTTCCCCAAAATTTCTCTATATTTTTTTTGAAAATTAGGCAAGCATTTCGGTCAAAATAGCTGATTACCAAAGAGGGGGTGTGTTTTTGGATTGAAATTTTTTTGGGGTTTTTGAGGCTTTTTTGGGCACAGTTCAAGACACATGTTAAAAAGGGGCATTTAATTGGTATATGCTCTAGTACTATGTGAACCAAAAAAAAAGCGGGTTTTAAAGACGGTTTAAAAATTTTCCCAAAAAACCCAATTTTCGCAATTTCTGGATCAAAAAAAAAAAAAAATTTCTTTTTAAAATCACATTTACAAGATTAATTTTTTTAAAGGGTCTTTTTAGTGTAGTTTTGGCTATAATCACGTGGTAAAAAAAAATTTTTTGGGGTTTTTTACCCCCTTTAACAAAAATAACACTTTTTTTTTAAAACTGTACTATATTTAAACAAAATATATATTATGTGCAAAAAAGGAATTGTGATTTAAAAAGAAATTATATGAACATTTTTCCCAAAATGTTAAGTCAGTCCTTTTTAATGGATTATTTTGTAAAAACCTAAAAACTATCAAGTATTTATTTTTTATTTTTAACCCCCAATAAGAGTTAACTTCACAAAAGGAGTAGACTTTCATTTTTTTAATTTTTTTGAACGAGTGAGGGAGCGAACGTAGTGATTTCCCTTCACTAAACGGCCTAATTGTTTTCTGCGTGCGTGCGTTGGTTGTGTGTGTGTGTGGTGTGTGTGGGGTTTTGTGTTGTGTGTGTTGTGTGTGTGTGGGTTACGTTGAAAATCAGCGAATCGCTGAACGATTGCGCTGAAATTTTTAAAGAATCGGTACGAGTTTTTTGAAACTGCTAACAAAATCAGCAAGATTTCAGCCCATTTAAAACCCACAAAAAATGATAAAATGAAAAATTGACTTCCCAAGTTTTAAAATTTTTTTAACACAATGTTTTAGATTTTTAAAATTATTTTTTTTTTTGTTTTTCGCCTGGGGTGTAATGCCGTGCCCATGCAAGGTGTCGAAGTTGGACGCAAGGTACCCCCAAAATTCCGCTGTAGATTGAGTAAACCTTGCAATATTTCACGTATTCGTACTGGAATGTTTACCATAGTAGGCCCTATTGCCACAGATGATGATACACTGCTTATTGCATTTTAAAAAATGGTTTTTATTTTTAAATCAATCTAGAAAAAATTTAAAAAACTTTCCCCCCAGGGGGTTGAAACCCCCGTCTCCCACATTCGGTCAAGGGGCTTTTGCCCAACTAGACTAGGGAACGCCAAAGTGTATTTTGACGAGTGAGCGATAAAGTGGGGGTACCCGGGAAAATTTGCATTTTTGTTTGATAATTTTATTTTGTTAAAATATAGGGGATTGGGGGAAATCACTGTGCCGGAGGTTTCTGTTGTTGGGAGTCCAAGAATATTCGTGTGATGCCGGGTCTTGCTTTGGTAGATTGTTGGTCCGGGAGTTGTGTAAAAGTTTAGTCCATAGTTTAGGCCAAAATGCTCCACTGTAGCCTATGATAGGCTATGGGGAGGTCTAAGGTAAGGGGAAAAAAAGAAATGTTACGGGGTTATAAACCCACATGGCTCACTCACTCGTCTAACAACGACTTTGGCGTTTCCCTATTTAATACTTAAGCACAAAGCTAAAAATGATATAAAAAATCAAACAACATCTAAATTGGTGTTACTCAGGTGTAATAATGTTTTTCAACGTCTATACTATTCAGTTATAAAAACTGATTTACAAAGGAGGACAACTAAATAAATCTAATTACATAGATGCAGACAAAACAATGAACTACATTTAAGTAAATATTTGAAATAGTAATATTACAACAACAATGCATTGAAAACACAACAATTTTGATAACAAATAAAAAGGATGAAAATGCAATTAATTAATGAATCAAATATAAAAAAGTGGTGTAAAAAAAGGAAAGAAAAACATTATAGAAGAAAAGCAGAAGGATTATAGAAAGAACATTATACTAAACGAAATGCAAATACAATTTTTTTGACGATTACAATGTTATACAACGTCAAGTACATTTGAAGAAAAACTTTTAAAACATTGAAAATGTTGGTGATTTATGTCAAGAACCGGATGGATGACAACTAATTGGTTATATGGCTTCTTGGCAGATGAAAAGTCTGTAGGTTTCGTGTTGGTCTTGCAAGAACGGGAAAATGTACAAGAAGAATCAAGAAGCTGAGAGTCAAAATAATTATTCAGAAGCTTATGTAAAAATACAACGATCGACAGTCGACAGAAAAACGTGTTTATTGTGTGTAAATGGCTACACTGCAATTTATCTTTAAGTAACATCACATTTAAAGTCCCACGTCTACAAAACCTGCCAGCTATAATACATTTCAATCACATTCTGAAAATAGCACTTTAAAACTTTACCGGGTATCGAACTCTAGGTCTCGGACGCAGGAAACAAGAATAAAGCCCCAAGCGAGCGATCCTCACAAGGCAATATGCCCGTTAAATAATATCAATTATCAATTGGGTTTGCATAATAACGTGTAGCTTACGGTTAATGCTCATAAAGTGTGTACTGACATGCAAGGCATGGTCGTAGCCGTGACGAAACAACGGCTAAACACGATGAGCATGAGAATATTCACATTAATAACGATGAGTGCATTTTGATTGGTTTATAATTTGAATAGATATGCTTTGTCTCCAAGGATTATGCAGTGAAATGGATGAGGCTTAACATACAAACTAACAAATTAGGAGAGAGATGACAGGGGACTCGGGACTGTAATTGTTTGGCAACATTTTTTTTTTTAGATATTTAATCAATACATAAAAAATACACTTGGCACAAATGCTGCTCTGTTATATGTTTTATATGTTTTAGTTATTTTATGTATTTGCATTTATTTAATCAAGCCTCTTTTTAATATAAATAAATAAAAGAGTATTTATTTTATAGCTTGGTGAAGGGTTTTAAAGGGCCCTATGACCTTTTTGTTTGCTGAACCAACCACAACAATACAAATAACAATACAAAATTATTTATACACAAGTAAAAAGAAAAAACACAAGTGAACAATAAAAAAGATTAAAAAATAATTACAAAAAATTATTAAACAGTAAAGTAAAAATAGCAGCTTAATAGCAAAATGTGAGTTATGTGCGAAATTTTGCAACTCAAAACAGTTTTAATATTTTTAAATCGTTTTAAGTATGATGCTATACGTAATTATTGTAATGGTGTATATAACAAAATTTAGAACACTTTTTTTAAACGAACCGATGACCTGCAAGTTTACAAAAACAATCACGATTACCTATTTGTATCGAATAAACTATTAAATAATACTTTTAGGTTTTCCCAAGCTATTTAAAGTCAAATAAAATAATACTACTCTAACAAAAAACAACCTAATAATTTTATTAATCCTAACAGGTAAGCGGCACCTGACGAACTAACCCCAAACCCTATAGTAGTGACGGGCCCCCTTTTCGGTGTGATCGAACTAATTTAAACAATCTTTCGCATATAATATAGTTTACAAACAAATCCGTTCGATTTATGATGAGAAAAGAGCGCCTAATGACAAACGACTTTCCTTGTACGACGGGAAAAGATACAAGGGTAAATAAATGTACCAAGAATCCGCGTTTTTTCTATGTTTATGAAAAGGGTCAGCATGGGGGCCCCACGTTTTGAAAGAGAATTTAGTGTACAGAATAACGCAAAAGCCGGAGCGTTATTATTTTTTACTATTAAAAATTTCCTGAATGTCCTCGGCATTCGTCAACAATTTATTTGTATTATTTAAATGAAGGTTATGTTATTGCGACCCCTCAAGAGGGAAATATATATTTTTTATGTGAATAGTTGCTTTGCGTTAAAATTTCCCGTCACCGGAAGTAATATTTTTTTGTTATGTTCTACAAATCAAATCTAGCCTACAAATCTTAAGCCCCAACCTGAATTCGAAAGCTGGAGGCCCATCCTGCCCAAAAAATTACCCCCAAAAAAATGAAAAAATAAAACTAGTAATAAAACTCTTAATGAGCACTATACGTCGTTCTAAAAATATTTGATCTTGCATCTATTTTTATATTCAGTAATATTGTTTTTTAAATTTTTGACAAAAGCAATGTTTTCTGGGAAAAATATCAGTGGATTTAACGAGTGAACAGAGATTTTTTATTACGATAGAAGGTATGAATGAAACTCTGGCTACTCCTATCACGAAAATTTCGTTGGTTTTGAATGGTAAAATTTGAACGAAATCAAAACAGGATAAACTATCAAATTTTGCTAAACTAAAACCAAAAAATTCATATTGCCTAATCAATGAACCCCCCTTTCCCAAGCATTAAAAAATATGCATTTGAACAAAATATTGTTTCTCTATTATGATCTACCACCTACATTTTAATTAAACCTAGACTTTTTTGAATGAAATTTTTTTTCTTTCCCCCTTACTGTTTGGGCTCCCCCAATCACATTTTTTCGCAGCTTTTGAAATTAAAAATTGATTAACCATCAAGGATGAAAAATAACTTAAGAATTTCAGAAATTCACACCAAAAAGTATCCCGTCTTTGAATAATTGGAAAAATAATTGTAAAACAGTTTTCATATTCACAACAAAAATCTATAACACGATAAGAATGAATGAATGTGTATAAAAAACTGTTTTGAAAGGTAAATAATTAAATAAAAAAAATCGTTACAAAAAGGGAAATCACGTTTTTAATTGGAATGAGCGAAACGAAGATTTCAATTTCACCGACCCCCCAAAAAAATTTTAGCTCGGGTTTTTTTTTTCTGTCTGTTGTTTCCGCTTTATCGGAAAACGGATATGCGATCTTGATGGAAATTGTAGGGGACCTTCTCGAAATCTCTGAAATTAGACTTGCTACGTTTTTGGGTACAATCGAAGAAATATTCTCACGAAATCGTACTTTTACGATTTTTTTGAGTTTTAGTGCGATATTTCGTGACATTTGGGGCCGATTCTGACCAAACAGGTGGGGCTACAACGTTCATATATCACAGGGACATTAAGGTAATGGTGATGTATTGCTTTCTGAAAGAAAAAGTTGAAAAGTTAGCCAGAATCCATAGAATAAAGTTTAATTATGAGTTTTTTTAGGTTTATAATAACAATTAACAAGTAACAAAAGAAACTTGACAACAATTACCTACAATGCATTCAAAAAGCCCTTGCAAAGAAAAGTGGTCCTACGCAAACTAAAAACTTACAAAAAAGCTCATCCATCAACCGGGGGCGGGACTTCAGCGTTTTCCTAGTAGACAATATAAACTCTACCCACTGTCCACCCACCCATCTCAAGCCTGACCTGTATCATAGAACTAAGTCACACAGAACAAACAACTCACGAAGACGATATACAGGATTCTACATGATTGTGCACGGTAACCGTTATGGTCTCACTGGAGGTCACTTGGAAACGTGATCCGAGTGTAAGCTAGCGTTCACTTGTGACTTTCGGACATGTAATGAGGTAATTGCACGTCACGATCTCAATTAAGACATTCGATGGATGGATTTTCTACGTAAAAACACATATTTTAAATATTTTCTATACTGTTAACCTACAATTATACTGTCAGGTGATAATTACGGGTTTTTATAAGAGTGATTGCAGGGACATTACAAAATACTCAATGATTCTACTATACTCGTGACATAATGTTATCATGGCAATGTTTATATTCGGAAAGGGGTTTCAATTTAGTTATTAGTTTACATTTGGATGAGAAATAATGTTTTATCTAAAATACCATTTGCCAAAAACTTAACATTATTCTTCACTTGAATCAAATTCTAGGATTCTGATTTCCATGTGATATCTGGATTTTTAGGCGGAAATTGGTTTAAAATGTCATTATTCAACATTGGATTAAATCGTGTTGGTAAGCGCAAATTTGCATACATAACATACAAAGCATGCATACATGGGATGCTCATTTTCATTCTCATTGGATAAAAACCGAAAAACGTTTGATATTAATGATACAATTTACGATAATTAGCAAAATTATATACTTCTTTTAAATTCTGGATTCTAGTTACTAATGCATTTAAACATGTTGCGTTCATATTTAGCGGTTATGCTTTATCTTGCTTGCTTGGCTCGCTTTATAAAACGTTGTTTGCATTGTTAGTTTTTCGATCGTTATATAAATCTGAAAAACAAAATTGTGTAGATAGAATATCTCAGTTTTTCTAGAGCTAGAAAATAAAATGGAATAAAATAATTTTGAGGAAGCCTGCCCATTCATGCCCCTCTTCGCATGTACTTGGTACGTTGCGGATAGGACAATGTGAAGGGATGTCCGACTCGATCCCTTGCATTTGCATTAACGACCGAGGAAAACCTAGAAAAAACTTTTAGTCAGGGTTGCCGGTCTCGACGGGAAAATTTAACCCGGGACCTCCCAAATCAGAGTCCGCGCTTAACGCTGAGCCACACTGTCTGTTGGAGCAAGAATAGATTCCGAGGCCAGCCTAACTACAAAAAATAGTATTATTTGCTGATAATCCCAATAAAATTTGTTGGTATTCCTTCATCCAGAAAATAAAAAGCAAGTTTAAATTAAATTCACTACACTAATAAAATCGAAAGTGTGTCGAATTTAATTCAACCACTTTGATATTTAGAGAAATATGAATGAATTACCCAATGAATTGATAAAATAAAATAATGTATGAAGTATAATCAAGATTGATAAGAATGATATATTAATTTTTTGATGAAAAAACATAATTAACAAGTAAATTAGATCGATAACATCTCAGAGAGGGCTAGAAGTTTTGATGAGCCTTTATTAGGTTTCCCTTTTTTGGTT
>JAMZAV010006084.1:0-36894 GCA_024449915.1 Sweltsa coloradensis | reverse complement strand
GTTTTTTTCAAATTATTTTTCCGAAAGGGAAAAATAAAATAAACAAAAACCTAAACTAAACAAAACTAAACCACAAAACAACACACATAAACACAACAAAGTGCCGAAAAAAATTGCCCTGCACCCCCCACCGTAAAAATTTTGGCTTTTTTCCTTTAATATATCCCCATTCTTTTTACAAGGGGGGTTAAATTAAAGTCAAGTCATTTTTTTTATTTGTCTCTCCCTTGAAATCTTTTTTTGTAAGGCTTCCCAAAATCTAATCCAAACCGAAAAACATGATACGGGACGTTCGGGTCGCCCCAAAAAATACCCGACTCGTTCAGGTACCCGCACCCAGTAATGTTTTTTTAGTCCCGAAGCATACCACAGTGAAAAAACATATCGTGGGGGGACACGAACAAAGAATTTTGTATTTTCATTACAAGCAAACCGGCAAATGGTAAACCAAAACACTTGCTTGGGTTTGCAGCCATGTAGACCATACTTTTGCGTATCAAACAGAGCCCTAACCCTCCCAAGGGAAATTGGATAAATTTTTCTTTCTTTTTTCTTTTCTTTTTTTAATGTCTTTTCCAATTCATAGCAAAAGCCATTAAAGCCTACATTAAATTTTTTACATTACTATTGAATTGTTTTAAAATTGGGCTTTGCCCGGGAATGACCCATAGGGGAAATTTTTTTTTAACCATTTGGAATATCACATAAAAGAAATTTTCTTTCTGCTTTAGTCATTTATTTATAAAAAAATTTTACTATATTGGGCCCTATATTAATTTAATGGCATTTTCCCTTTTTGAAACTTGTAAGGGTTCATAAAAATTAATTAAAAGGGGGTTTTGTAGTTTTAACCCGGGCCCTCCCCCCCCCACCCTTTTAGTTAATTTTAGGGCCCCTTAAAAGGTTAAATTGAAATGCATTTTTTAAATTAATGTGGGGCCCCAATATAGTAACTAAAAAATAAAAAACAAAATTTGCGGAAAAAAGGGGCTGAAATGTGATTTTTAAAGTGGAAAAAAACACTTTTGTGGCTCTTTTCTTTCAATGTCTATATAATTTTTCTTTGGTAACAACCCTACACGTTTTGTTTATTTTTCACTCATCTTAAAGGGGTTTTTTAACCGCTAAACTAAAAAAAATATATTTCATTCAGGCTAACTAGTAATAAATTTTAAAGAAATTAACAGAAAATTTTTATTGGGGCCCCATGCCCCCCAAAAAAATTGTAAAAACAGACTTTTTTCGAGCTAGGTCCCATCGGCAAAAAATCTCCCATAAGAAAAAAACATGGGGACAAATTTTTTCCCCCCCGTGACCTTGGGGTTTTTTGACCCAAAAAAATTTTTGGCTATTATTGCGTACCGAAACCCTTTTTCGGGAAAATTTCCCCTTATTTTTTTGTTTTGAAATTTGGGCTAGTATTTCGGTAAAAAATATGTGATTAAAAAGACGGGGGGTTTTTGGTTTTTGGAATGCATATTTTTTGGTTTTTGGGAGGGTTTTTTTTGGGCACATTTTTCAGACCCCGATGTTATAAAGGGGCATTTTAGATTGATACTATGCTCTAGTATCTTGTGGCCCCAAAAAAAAAGCGGTTAAAGCCGATGGGGGAAAATTTTTCCCAAAACCCCAAATTTTTTCCCCCCTTTTTTGGTAAAAAAAAATTACAAAATTCGTTTTAAAATCACAGTTTTCAAGATATAATTTTTTAAACGGTCATTTAAGTTTAGTATTGTTTTATTTACTAGGGAAAAAGCTTAAATCCCGCCGGGTTTTTTTGGGTGAGCGTTGGTGCATTGAGGCCCCTGTGTTTTTGCGAATTTTTGTTGTTCTGTGTCAAAATAAATTTCTAAATTATTTTTTTTTTTTTTAATTTTAAAAATTTTTTTAAATTTAAAAAAAAACCTAATTTTTTTTTTTTTTTTTTTTAATCGTAATTTTTTAAATAAAATCGTAAAAAATTTCGATTTTTTTAAGAATTAATTTTTCGATTTCCTCCAAAATTTTTCCCAAAAATTGCATTTTAAAATAAAAATTCTGCGAAAAAATCACACAATTTGGATAAAGCATGTGGTGTTATAAGTCAAAAAATTGTTTAAAAAAAAAAAAAACCTGTAAAATTTCGTTTTTTATGATAAAAATTTTTTTAAATTTCGTCAAATTTCACAAAAAATTTTTTCTTAAAAAATTTATAAAAAAAAAGGTTTTGTGCAAAAATCATTAAAATCGGAAAAAAGCCTGTAAGGGGAAAATAAGTCGGAAAAAATTTTTTAAAAAAAAAAAAAAATCTTTAAAAAGGGGATTTTTATGAGAAAAAAAATTTTCCCGGGTTTCGCTAAAAACGTGGGGAGTTCTAAGTTTTAAAAGATTTCGAAAGGGCCCCCATAAAATTTCATTTGCATCGGAGGGGATCGGTTTTTGGGCCCGGAAAACGTGTGGACAAAAAAGACAAAAATCCAAAAAAAAAAAAAGAAAAAAAAAAAAAAAAAAAACCCTTCCGGATTTTTTTTTCCAGTGTGGGGAAATGGGGGAAACTTTTGCTTTCCCCTCGGGTACGCTCATCCAACACGGGGAAAAAAAAAATTTTTGGGGTTTTTTTGCCCCCTTTTTTAATTCATCCCAAATAATTATACATAAATGGGAAAAAGCCAAAGTTGTTGTTAGACGAGTGGGGCGGGGCCATGTGTTGAGAAAGGGGAAAATTCCCTTTCTTTTCCCCCACCTAACGCTGATTCCATGGCAGCATTGGGTTTTTTCCTCCCTACCTATCATAGGCCCAAGTGGCCATTACGGCCTTTCCCCCTTTTACGCCCCTTTAACAACAAAAAATCAGGGCCCCTTATCATTTTTTTAAATTACATGCAAACAACTTGAATGCAAAAAGTTCCTGGGTTTTCAAAAATGATTCGCTCACTCCTCTAACGGGGTAAGGTTTTTTTTTTTTTTTTCCCTAGTGTATAAAAAAGTTTATACTTTTGGAGAAAAAAAGTGAAGACTTAAACTCACTTACCCCCCCGAGAAAAATAGCTCGGGTTTTTTTTTTTTTTTTTTTTTTTTTTTTGCTGTTTTTTCGCTCTCCCCGGGCAAAACGGCACATGAAATCTTGTGAAATTTAAAGGGGCCCTTAAAAATCTCTGAACTTGATCTGCAATTTTTTGGGTAAAATCGAAAATATCATACTGACACGTTTTTTTTTAAATATTTTTAAATGTAAATTTTTTCTTAAATTTTGGGCCCCGCTCCCGGGCAAATGGGACTTTTGATCTTAATGCCCTTTTTGGGGAAATTTCAAAATCACTAAAATTAAAATGTTTCTATTTGTTGGCAATCGAAAAACTATTTCTCATTTAATTCGTGCTTTAGGGCAACGATAGTCAAAAAGTAATTTTTTAAAAATCATCCATCAATGCAATTTTAAAAGCGTTGCAAAACGGTCTATTATTCTTATTTTTTGAGTAGGATTCCATGTGGAACACCAAAATTTGGTTTTGGGAAATTTGGGTTACTGTATTTTGATTATATAATTTGGGTGACATACGAGCAAAGCGAAATTTCCCTTTACTACATGGAAAAAAAACCGGAAAGTTTTTTTTCTTTCTTTTTATTTTTTTTTTTCTTTTTGTGTTTTTCTTGAACACGATTCCGGCTAAACCAATACTCCGATTGCGATGAAAAATTTTTTGGGGACCTTCAAAATTTTAAACTTAGAACTGCCCGTAGGAAAAATCAATGAAAAATTATTTTTTTGAAAATCGCAAAATTTTTCAATTTTTTCGTTTTTTTTTTTTCTTTTTTGTTTGTATCTTTTTTGTGTTTGTTAACACGATTTTGATAAACCAAAACCCCAATTGCGATGAAATTTTCTGGAACCTTTTAAAAACTTTGGATGAGCGTACGAGCGAAAACGAAGTTCCCTTTTACACCTGGGGAAAAAAAAACCGAATGTTTTTTTTTTTTTTTCTTTTTTTCTGTATTTTTGTGTGTTTTTTAACACATTCGGCTAAACCCCCCCATACCAGATTTCAATGAAATTTTTTTGGATCCTTCGAAAACTCTGAACTTAGAATGCCACGTTTTTTAGCGCAATCGGGAAATTTTTTCACAAAAAACGCAATTTTTTCGATTTTTTTCGATTTTAAAAAATTTCTTTCGACTTATAACACCTACATGTTTTATCCGATTGTAATGATTTTTTCACAGAACCTTAATTTTATGAATTAAGATATTTGTGTGAAATTTGAGCGTAATCGAAAAATTATTTCCCCATGAAAATCAAAATTTTATGTTTTTTTTCTTTTTAAAAACAATTCTTTGACTTATAACACCTACATGCTTTATCCTATTGTAATGATTTTTTACAGAACCTTGATTTCATAAATTAATATTTTCGTGTTAAATTTGAGCGCAATCGAATAATTATTTCTTATGCAAATTTGAATTTTACGATTTTTTTCATTTAAAAAAATAACGATTAATTAAAACAATTAAGTTATTTTATTTTTTTATTTAATTATAAAAAATTAAGTTAATTTTTTATATAATTTAATTTAATTAAAAAAAATCTTCGACTTAGTAATGATTTTTTCACAGAAAAAACAGAAAATCGCGTAACACATGGCATCTCAATGCACCATATACGCGCATCCAACAACGCGGGGGGACTTAAGGTTTTCCTAGAAACTTAAAACCCCCAAACCTTTTTGAGAGCAATCGAAAATTTTCCTCAAAAAATCGAGATTTACGATTTTTTTTTTTTTTCTTTTTTTTTTTTTCTGTTTGTTTTTTTTGTGTTTTTGTTAACATGTTTCCCGGCAAACCCAATCCCCCAATTGCGAGAAATTTTTCTGGAGCCCTTCGAAATTTTTAAATTTTAGACTCCACTTTTTTGGGGTAAAATCGAAGAATATTTTCATAAATATTGTACTTTTACGTTTTTTTTTCTTTTTTTTGGCGATATTTTCGTGACTTTTTGGGCCCGTTCTGCCCAAACGGGTGGGGTAATCTTTCTTATTTCACATGGACATTAAGGAATGGTGATGTTTGCTTTTTGAAAAAAAAAAGTTAAAAAAATTTAGCCGAATCCATAAAAAATAAAGGTTTTAATTGTTTTTTTTTGAGTTTTTCATAAAAATTTAAACAAGTAAAAATAGAAACTTGACAAAACACCTACCCTTAACCACATACGTTATAAAAACGTTTTATTACGGTAGGGAATGGTATTTTAACGTTTGGTTATGGAATTCCCAAAAATATTAGTATGAAAAACCGTATGAAAAAACTTTAAAAAAAACCTTTCTCGTTCGTTTTTAAAACGTTTTTATAGGGTTACAAATGGTATTTGAAATTTTACTTTTAAAAAATTTAAAATTCGAAACACTCAAATTGGTAACACCAAACGTTAAAATAACGGTTTTTAAAAAAGTTTTAAAAACTTTTTTTTTAAGGGTTGTTAATAAACTTTTTTTTTAGGTTTATTAAAATACCAATTACATACGGTTAAAATTTTGGTATTGCCTAACGTTAAAATAACGGTATTTCAGTAACTTTTTAAAAAAACTTTTTTAATACAGAAATAAAGATTACGTTTATTTCAAAATTATTAAATACCAATTCATAGAAAAATTTTGTATTTCCCTAAACGTTCAAAAACTGTATTTTATTACGTTTTAATAACGTTTTTATGGTTTTAAATATTCCTTTTTCTGGTTTTTGAAATACCAACTACAAACGTATAAACTAGGTTTTAAACCGTCGTTATTTAACGTTATTTCAAAAACTTTTTCAAAAAACGTTTTTATACCGCCAAAAAATTTACAATTAATTTAATTTATTAAAATCAAATTGAATAATGAATTGTTTTAATGTTATAAGTCAGTCAAAGTTAGTTCTGAGAAAAACTAAAAAAGCTGTGCCGATATCATTAATCCAATTTTACATTTTTCTTTTCTTTTTTTTTTTAATCCTTCGGGGGATTTTTTTTTGATGAATGCTTTAATAAAAAATAAAAAGAATTTTTAAAAATTAAATTTAAAATTTCGACTTGATCTAAGTGTGGTTTAAATTTTAAAGATTTAAAAAATTGTTTTATCTCGGAAAATCGTTTTTTTTTATACACGCATCAAACGCAATTAGAATTGCGCGTTTTCTCGGTATTTCCCTGAACTCAAAAAAAAATTGATTTTTGCGGGGTAATGGATTTCCAATTTTTGTCATACAATTTTAATAAAGCAAACATGAAGTGTAAGGAAACTCCCGCAATAAAATTTCTTACTGTTTTACAAAGCTCTGCCGTATTTTTAATTTTTCTTGGGTTTCCCAACTAAAACCAAAAAACCCAAACAAACCAATCTAGATAAACCCCTGCTGCACTGTTGTATTCAAGATTATATTGAAAAAAATACTTCATCCCGCTGAAATTTTGACGAAATTAATTTATATTATAATGTAAGACGTAATTTGTTTTCATAACTAAAATAAAAAAAATCTTCAACGACATCAGTTTTTTTCTTTTTCTTTCAAAAAAAATAGATTCTTATTTTGTTGCAAGGCCAAGCGCATTTTTGTTCCCCAATGGGACTCTCCCAAAGAACTCGCGCGCGGGCTCCACCTTTTTATGCTGCTGCGCGCGATGTATGCACGGGTGCAGTGGCCGAGGGAAGCGCGTCCCGTTGGAGGGAAAGGGATCCCGGGGTTTAGTCCCGGGTGTTGGCGATAAAATTTAACCATGTGTATTCGATCTCATCTAAAATAAAATGTACCCCTTATCCGGACCCGGGGACACAAAACTCGTAGACTAAAAAGAATTTTTGTTTTAATTAAATTTTTTTTTAGTAGCTTTTTTTATGTCTACTAATAGCGCAGTGGACGTTATGAAAAAGTATGGTTTATGTTATTTTTACGTATGATAAAAACGTATTTATTACGTATGATCAATATTTTATTCGTATTAAAACGATGTAAAACGTTATAAAAACGTATTAAACATACGTATTTATTTTTTTTTTATTTTTTAAATTTTTTTTTATTTCGTTTAAACGTATGTAATACGTTATTATAAAAGATTTTTCCCAAGTATTTATTTCGTTTTTTACACCGTAATTTTAAAAGTTAAAACTATTGACATAAGACGTTTTACAACGTAAGTATAAAACTTTTTCAAACCAAAACGCAACGTTATAATAACTTATAATAACGTATGTTTGTTTTAGGGTACAAAGAATTCACAAAAACACTTGCAAAGGGGGAAAATGGGTTTCCCCGCAAACTAAAAACATACAAAAAAGCTCATCCTAAACCGGGGGCGGGACTTTAGCGTTTTCCTATACCAATTTTGTATCCATGCCATAAGCTCTGTTTTTATTTTACACCTACCCAGTTATAATTAGTTTTATGGATCTTTCAATACCTACCTTAGTCTTAAAGCATTATTTGTGCAAAAGAAAGTCTTATTTAAAAATGTAGCATGCTCAAAATTTTTAAATTTTAAAAATGCAAATAAATAAATAAATAACTAAATAAATAAATAAATAAATAAATTGCTTGATCAGTGATAAAACAAATTTACACTTAAAGAACGACTCTCATCTTGACAAAAGAAGCGTTCAGATCAAAGATAATGACATTTTAAGCCATGTTATGAAGAAACATCAAACAATCGAAACAAACAAACCCATGGAAATAAGCTTTTCACGACAGATTTTAAATCTGGTGCGCGCCACTTGTGACGTATTGGCATTGCTCTCGGCTGCCGTATCGTGCCTACTGTCCTCAGCCGCACTTCGCTCTAATCATTCAGTCGCCAGTCGATGCTCGTTACAGATAGTGATATTCAAATGAGATTTTGTTACTGCATGGTTAACTGATGATGTGTGTTCTAGTGTAGCAATGTCTCAGCTCGGGTAAAAACAATCACTGATCATTACATTCATTTCCCGACATAAGAAGTAATTGAATCAAATAAAGAGAGCACATTTTGTGCCAAGTAAGTATACGCGCGCGTGCTCCGAAAATTTTCTTGAGAACGATTTTGAGATCGGTGTAAAATTGAAAACTGAAATATGTCCTGATTGGAATGTACGGGTACCCGCAAAACCAGTCTCTTGAATGAAGGTGTCACATCCAAGGTAGAACATGCCCTCTTTTGTGATTGGCGGTATTTTTCTTTTAGTTTGAAGCAAACATTTTCCCTTTGTTCATGCCGCCAACTTGTAATCCCTGCCTTGCTAACCCTTTGCGCATTGTATTGTTGTTGTTAATAATTACCATAATATCACTCAAATCAAATCAAATCAAATCATTTTTATTCGCCATTTTCAAACTAACATTGATTTGGGCTTCGTCATGTTTACAATATGCTAGCAGTCACAAGCTCAGAACAAATTACAGTATAAATCATTAAAAGAATACATATCTTGTCCTAAGAGAATATAGAGAGATAGTGCAGAGTATGGCCTTTCTTTATCTTGCTAACAAGATATGTTTATTTACCCCCCAAATAATCGCACTCATTGTGACCTTGACAAGACGTGACAGATCGCTGACAGAGTCCCTAGGGCGAGTGTTATATGTCCCAGTGATGGCATCATTCTATAAATAGCACAGTTTGCTTCTCGCTGTTACAAACGGCGACGTGATTGTAAAATACCCATTCCCTGGATCACCATTTTATCGGACATTACGTCTAGGCCTGATTGATAATTATTGATGAGACCAGACCAGTACTGCCCTATTCTCAGCTGCCTGCCGCCGCAGATTGTTTTTATTTTTCATCTGCTGCAAACTCAACTCAGGCTGAAATACATATTGTTTTGCCCCAGATATAGCCAAAAATACAAAATAACGTCAAAAGAGAACGCAGAAGATGCTGGAAGTATAGCGATTGCCGTGCGTGGCCGTCTACACTTACACAGCGCGCTTGCCTGGAAGTATAGCGATTGCCGTGCGTGGCCGACTACACTTACACAGCGCGCTTGCCTGGAAGTATAGCGATTGCCGTGCGTGGCCGACTACACTTACACAGCGCGCTTGCCTGGAAGTATAGCGATTGCCGTGCGTGGCCGACTACACTTACACAGCCGCTGCCTGGAAGTATTAGTCCAAGAAACGAACCATTTGACCTGAACAAATTGGTACAGAATTTTTGTATACAAATATTATTTGTTAAGTTATCTTTATATGAAAAGAACTTTACGCTATCCGACCGCCCTAATTAGCATATTTAATAAAATGTAAAACTAATTAAAATTCTTCTCATTATTTTACAGATTCTACCTCTCCCGAAAAAAAAAAAAAAAACCTTTGCCCTGGTCCCAATTTTGATTCGTACCTCAAATACTTCTCAGATGATAAATTCAACATATTTAGAAAATATAAAAATTAAAAAAAATACTTTTTTGGGTTTTAATCATCTTAATTAATTTTTTATAATTATCCTAATTTTGATTAGGGGCCCCTCCGTACGAATTCAAATAACGATTATTGTTTTGATGGTTGTCCCTTCAGATCAGCAACATGGACAACCTGTGTAGAAACTTTACCGCTGTCAAACCGCCCTAATTACTTAATTAATTAATATGTGAAAATTCTAAAAATTCATATTTCGAATATTTTCACGGATTTTTATAAAAAAAACACTTTTCAGTGGAAAAATCCACCTACTACAAAAAAAATTATTAAAAAACTTTAAATTTTTTTGGTTTTGAATTTAGCATAATTTGTTATAATCATTGTAGAATTTTGATAGATGCCTCCCGTATCGAATACCAAATAACATTTTTGTTCTGATGGTTGTACATTCAAGACGTCAATTTGCAACCTTGTAAAACTTTACCACTGTCCACCGACCCTAATATCTAATTAATTTAAGCGCAAACTATTAAAATTCTATTTGGCTATTTCACCGATTTTGATAAAAAACTTCTAAAATGTATTACTCTAACTTCTAACGAAACTAAAAACAAAAAATGTGGTTCTGGTTTAAATCATCTAATAATTGCTTATAGTTATCATAGCATTTTTGATAAATGCCTCCAAGCAATTAAAAAAATTTTATTGTTTGATGTTTACCATCCAGCCCGATACTTGGCTACCTGTTAGAACTTCCAGATGTGCGATCCCCTTAATAAGCCTTATTAATTAATTTTAAACTGATGACAAATTAATTTCCCCCTTTTTCACAACCTTCTAAAATTGGATACAAATTTTAACATTATGATATTATTTTGTGATAAATGCTTTCAAACAGAGCTTAACTAGACGTCATCTACCCCAACTGCTTGGCCTGACACTGTCGTGGGAAAGGGCATCAAATAAATTGTTACAAATTTGCACAAATTTATCCCCTTTGGGCAATTTCTACACACTTGGACATTCTAAGCCATGCTTCTTGCAATTGCACCTTAATCGAACATTCTACTTTACAATTACATCGTATTGTTGAGAGAAATCGATGCATTTCCGTAGGCACGGTACAAACCCGTTTTCTGAAAAGTTCATGAAAATTTCAAAGATCAGGGTTATTTCAGCCAAACTTGTACTAAAGTATGATGCGCTGATGTGTGCAGTGTCCAGGCTGGATAACCTTTTAATCAGTTAAAATTTCTGACTAAACTTCTCTATTCGTAGTTCATTGAGACTTAGGTGTGATTTGCCAAATTGCGTTTCCCCGCATTCAACCTTCATTTATTGTAGAAATGCTTTTTGAAACACCTGAATGCTTTTTCATATCGAGTTCAATTTTTTTAATGGTAAACCGTTACCATCCCAACATTTTTTAAGTGGTGTCCATCAGTTATTGCATGTATGAAGGTGAACAACACACACTTAATCCTACTTGGTTGTTGGTAACGCATTTCCCATATCCTGTTTAGGGGTACCGATTTCAACTTTGATTTGAAGATGAGTTCATAAGCAGGAGTTTTTAGGTTGAAGTGGTAACATAATAGCAGCATTGGCCAAGTCGCTGTTATCTCCAATAAGTGTGGTGTACTCAATGATGGCGTACTCTACTGCCGATATTGCAATTAAAACATCTGCGTCAGCTTTTGCTGGAAGTACTGTGATGTTATTTGATTGAAATCTCGATGCCAAAATTTGAAAGAATCTTGATTTTTTTCGTTGGGTGAGACAGAAACGTATCTCTTATCTACTATGATTGGCTCAAACTTGATTGTACTACATTTGCTACCACCGGTTAATTCGTTTTAAAATGTGTAGTGAATTTCGTCGATGCTCCATTGTCATAAACCAAAAAATACGACAGTGGCATGGGTATATTGCTTTTAATGTGATTACGTAGTTCTTGCAGGGGTTTACTGTCTCTAAACCAAGGTATATCCTAGGGGAGTAAATGCCCCCCATCGATCACAAAGAAATAGTTATGCTTTGGGTTAATTTTCACTGATTCATTTATCAGTTTCTAGATGTGTTATATTCAAAAGAGCTTTACCCCCAAAGGCAAACTTCTGAGGTTGCCAAGGAATCCCTGGAGAGTCAAATAATGCTGGTGGCGTTGTGCTTCATTCAAATTTAAATGCATTTGCTAAATCATTCTCTGAAGAACGTTATGAAACACACATGTAGGCCTACACATTTATGGTGTTGGTGAAATGCATTTAAAAACACAATCCCGTGTTGGAATTCCAACTTTTGACACCCGCTAAGTAAGGAATGGCCAATTTTTGTAGATTTGAATACGTTTTTATTCTTTTCTGTTTAATGTATAGTTTGCTCTACACTTCAAACTTTGTTGAATGATCGTATTAATCAAATAAGGATAACATAATAATAAATGGAGGTACATAAATAGAGAGAAAATATACAAAAAATATACGTCATTAATACAAGTAAGTACAATCAAGGATACGAAATGAGAAAAATTATGTAAACAATGTTGTTAACCAAATCTGTGAACTCAATATTATGGGTTTGTGAAGCCCAAAACAAGTTTCGGGGAAAAAAAAGTCATTTTGAAATTCTGTTTCACATTTTATTAACTTTTGATAATAATTTAATTTGACAAAAATCTGTGATAAGGTAAATCGACTCTTTATATAATGAAAAAAACATTAATAAATACTAATTGATATCTGACTGCAGTGTAGATATTGCATGATGGGTATGTTTGAAGGCGCTTAGAACATGTTGAGCTTGTGACTTCAATCCTCCCCCCCCCCCCCCCCCCCCTTTTTTACTGCAATTCAATTACAGATGTTTTTAAACCTTCCTGAATATATTTATAAAAAACCTACGGATCTGTATCTTTCATTTGATACCCATATCGAGGGTTGTTCAAATTACTTAAACTTTTCCAAATGCATAATTATGTCAGATTTTTTAATTATGCAAATTTATCGGTTATGTGTTTTTCAAATGCGGTAAAGTTTATACACAGATTACCTATTATACTCCTCTAATAAATACAACCGTCGCAACAATTATCAATGTTATCAACTAGACACAGGAGTCATCTGATTAAAAATGCAGTCATAATTATAAATTATTAATTAAGGGTGATAAAACCATGAATGTTTTAACTTTAATTTTTTTTCGTATTCAAAATTGTTTGGTAAATTTATTTTGATACACATTTGCAAAAAAATTGTTTAAATTCAGAGAATATTGATTTTAACTAGTTTTGACGAATTAATTAATTATGCAAATTAGGGGGGTCGGACAGCGGTAAAGTTTCTCTGGCATGTGTAGGAATACATAACCAACAACTTATGATAAGAAAAAATTCTGGTACCAATTAGTTCCGGGTCAAGCCTATTTGGAAGCTTCGTTTCTTGAGTGTATAGCGATTGCCGTGCGTGGCCGACTACACTTACACAGCGCGCTTGCCTTTCCCGCATGCCGCCTACGACTAAGCCACAGTTGACGTCACGCGAGGAGGCATGGCAAGGACACATGATTTCAGTAAATATTTTTTTACGGCGGAATTGTTGGCCGATTTCTTTTATTTTTGTTTTGGCGTATTCAAATTAGTGTCCAACAACTAATGATCAATACATTTTTAAAGATGAGATAATCCCTTTAACATTCAAGGGGAAGCTAATAAAGGTTTTGAATATTTAAAAAATGTCAGCAGTTTTCAGACTAGGGTATAATATGCAAAGGTAAAATACTATACAGTACTAGTGGGCCTTGTCCAATCCCAAATGAATATGTTTTAAATCATCAGTTCATCACTTGTCGGAGCCAGAGTGGTCTCGAGCAACGAACATAATCACTTAACTGCAATCAACATCTGAGCTTGTGCACTTTCGTTGCACCAGCCCCAAGTGTTGTTAATACTAAGCCTTATTTTGTATAAGGGACATTATGTTTGAAATGTAAATAACGGTACCTACTGTTTGAGGTCTTTGAAGGTGATGTTTGGTGACCTTTCTGCCTTGCCTTCGTAAGTTTATATTTATAGGTTGTATGATCTTCCTGGACCAATGGATCCAAATCCTGGAACGCCATGATCTAAAAACATTTTGAGTCGTTTATTGTGGATACAACGTTTACCCGTTACATTAGAAATAGAAGTAGGGCCAAGACTCAAAAATCAAAAACGAGTAACAATAAAAATTTGTCCACTGTAAAGTTCTTGTTGAGAGTATTTTTTTAAGCTGCCCAACAATCATTAGGTACAGAGCAACACCAGGAAGGATACTGGACTTGGACTATTTTAAATTATTTTCAAAGCCAAAATGACTATTGAACGTGGCTAATTTTTATTCTTAGTAAATAAATACATTTATAATTAAGAGTCTACTCACTCCATCACATAACTGATTTTTGGTGGGGGACATTAAATTGAAAGCCCACCAAACCAACACTGTAGGTGCCGACACATCAACAAGCAAACAATGACCAACTAATGGGCTCAGCCTTAGCAATAGACCTTTCATTATCCTCAAATTCTGATCTTGCAAAGAAGAGCAAAATATAATAAACAGACCGTGATACAAGAATATGATACCGATGATGATTTGTGTTGCATAAAGGGGCTATTACCCCAAAAATTATTTTTATCAACACTATACTATACTAAAATGATCGTTTTAAAAATTATAACTTGAAACTGTGATTTTACACAAATTTTTCAATTTTTTAATCCAGAAATTTGCAAAAATTGGCATTTTGCAAAAAAAATTAAATTGGTTTTAACCTGCTTCTTTTTTGTTCTACATAGATACTAGAGCATCATACTAATCTAAAATGGCTCTTTTTGTCATCATGTCTTGAAACTGTGCACAAAGTTACACTCAAACATGCAAAAATATCCATTCCAAAATCACATCCCATCTTGGTAATCCGCATATTTTGATCGAACCACTTGCCCGAATTACAAAACAAAATATAGAGGGTTTACAGAAAAGGCTGTCGAGTACTTCAATAATGGCCAGTATTTTTTTGGATCAAAATCCTCCCAGGTCATATGGGGCATAAAGATAGTCCCCATGTTATTTCTTATGGGAGATTTTTCCTGATGGGACCTAGCTCGAAAAATACCAAGTTTGAACTTTTTTGACGGGGTTATGGTGGACCCAAAAAAATTTCTGTTAATTTCTAAATTCATAACTATACTTAGTTGCAACTTTTAAAGGAACCAAACCGGACGTAATGGTTGAAGATTAGAGGGGGCATATTTGAGCGCGGGCAGTTTGAAATATAGCCCCACTGCTGCCATATATTGCTCGGACCTATCAAATGTGTGTGTGAAGATGTGTTTGTGTTTGAAAAGAAGACTGACGCAAACTATGGCAACATGCACCTGTTTTTCAGGTCAGAAACCATTAAATTGGGGTGGTTAAGGGGGTCGTTAACGAGGGGCGAGGGTGCAGGCCGTGCGGGGTTTTGGCTTCCCTCCCCCCCCCCCCCCCCCCGCAAACCCCCCGGGGCCCCACAGTTGACCACGGGCTTCACGGATCTCTGCCATGTGCTCGCTCTTTTCAAATAAACCGGGCAGATAAACCCCACCCACACAGTGAAGTGATTTCCGGTTTGGTTCCTTTTAAAGGTGACGGCAAGTATAGTTAGCCTGAATGAATTTTTTTTTGGTTTAGCGGGGGGGATACCCTTTTAATGTCTCTATTAATGCACTAAGGCTATTCGAGACGTAAGTGATGATAGATGACTATGAAGGACGACAATTATAAAAAATCCCATGCCCATGCGGGATTTGAACCCATGCCCTCGAAGAGCCATACGCTTCGGGCCCGTGCCCTAATCGTATGTGTCACCTGGGGGACGATGTGGGGTATGCCTGATTACTTGGACGCATGGTCATTATTATATTTAGTGCAAAAATGTGCATGTTTTGGGCTAAAATGCAGATTCAGCAGTAAGTGCCTTGGTAGCCATTGTTATGGGATGCCCAGGTCTCACATACAGTTCTCAAGCTTAATTTGCAGAATAGAAAGAATAAAACTGATAGAAAAATAGAACGTATTGTGCAAAAAATTCCTGAAATGTTACCCGTGCAGAACGTTTAAAATATATTCCCAAAAACCAAACCGACTTCAGAAGAAAAATTTAAAACATCTTGGCTAAATAGAAAAAGTTTCTGCTGTATGCCCAACATCGAGCAAGTACTGTATTATAGACCCAATGTCAAGGAGGGAAAAGTTTATTTTTTACATGGAAACGTACAAAATTTATAATTTTATTTAATATATTTACTTTTAAATAGAAGGGAGAAAGAAATGGAAGACACAGAAATGGAAAAAGAAGGGGTCACTCATGACAGGGCCTGGAGAGCCGATCCCTAATGAACCGTGTGGAAAGAAAACAGATAACCACCCCATGACCCTACTTACATTGAAGCAAACAGGAGATATAATTTATTTTATAGATACTAGTTTTTCACCCAGATAGTGATTGACAGAAGAACTTTCTCATGATGAGAGAATTTCTCTGGGGAAAAAAATTTGCAATTGTTAATATTACCGGTACCTACATATAGGCTTTCCCATGGTAAATTGTAAGGCCTTCCAAATCCCATTTTATTATGCTGTTCATTATTTGAATAAAAAACGTCAGAGTAGCCTCAATAGGCGTAAACCTGAGAAAGGCCATACCCGGTAAACGTCTTTTAATGACACTCGTAAATTTGGGGAAGCTCTGATAGAATGGCAAAAAAAATTTTATCTTTAGATTAAAGACTAAATATTATTTTGTGTTAACATTTAAGTTGAGAATGTTGTGTGAGCATGGAGCTATAACAGTACTGTTGGTACTGGAGGACCTGACAAGAATAAACTATTCCAGACCTAAAAGAGTATTTCTAGATCGAAAACAGAAAAACTTTTTTTAAATTATGTGTTTTGGGTAACCTGCAACGTATGTAGGGGTAAAAAACTCACAACTTGCTATGGTAACTTTAGAGTACCTAGCAGTTGACAAGAGGCATTTCTACTCTAAAGGTTGTGGGTTCAAATCTCCTCATTGTTGATAAAAAAATTGTAATTTTGTATTCAATATTTCACATTTCTTGCCTACCTTACGAATAATATGTGGTACAAAATTTAAGTAAAAAATATTTATTTAATGATGACTACAAAAAGGGCCGGGGTCAACAATTGGGGCAATCCCGAGTAGCCACAATTTTACCGACACATGTAGCCAAGTCTGCTAACGCAACTATCATTGTGCATAAGGTTTTTATAACCCTATGAATCATTTAACATATGGATTTGCCCAAGTCCGCCTTTTTTAACAAGACGCAACTTTTTTTAGGGGGCTAATGGTTTTAATTTTTCCACTAATTTTTCTTGATAAGCATGCAACAATTAATGCCTGGGTACTCTTTCTGTAATTGGATTGTTATCCCCCTAATCACTAGGTCTTAGGTCTACAGTCACGGACCAGGATGCACAACGATAAAACACAAACTCTGGACATCCCCCCCCCCCAGAAAACGTTACAATTTGTTAATATTTTTTGAATATAAAAATATAGTTCAATGATCAATTATCGGAAAAATAATATGAATTATGGAGTGCATCCCTAGTACTGACATACCAAAAAAGAAATGAATAGTACATTAGTGTGTACAATATGTATGTATTTAATCATTCAATACAATAATACAATTAAATACAAAAAAACATACAGCCTAGATATAATCATTTAAAGAGATAATAAATAATAATAATAATAATAATAATTAATAATAAAAATAATAATAATAATAATAATAATAATAATAATAATAATAATAATAAGGGATGGTTTCACAGGCTCGAAATCCCATCGTCTATAAATCCTCTTGTCTATAAAACCGTATGCTCGAAAATATTATTTTAAAAATAAATTCAATATATTAATTAATTTTTAAATATTTAAAAAATTAACCGTCCTTCTTGCTACAAATCCCAATGTCTCGAACATGGCGGGAACAGAAATATGAATTTAATTATTTTTAATTATTTTTTATTATTTTCAAATACTTATTAAACTGTATGCCGCTAGATAGAGCGTTGTGTGTAACAACACATTGTTATCTCATAAGGGAGGGTCTGAACTCGTCTCATTGGTTGAAAATGTGACCAATAGAGCATGTTGAAATCTAGAAAGAAACCTGATAAAAAAATATACTACATCGCCCTATCAGTTTGGTTCCTATGAGCATTTTTGTACTTTTTTGCTAGTCAATTGCGCTGCTGGGATTGCATTTTGCTATAGAGACCAAACATTAAGTCACGGTGTATATATGTATATGTATTATGTATATATATATATATGGCTTAACTTTGGTTTATAGTAGACGACTAAGACGTTGATAATATGTTTGTACTTTATAGACAAAAATAAAAAATTGACTACACCTGGGATCCATCCCGGGACCTTAGCAGTCCGGCTATGCTTTTACAAACTGAGCTTGCAGCCACCAATTTAAAACTGTCTAATGTTTTGGTCTGTTTTGTTATTGTTAATACGTGTGGTGTGTAACGTGTATAGCTAAAGTTGGTAAGAGCATAGCCAGGACTGCTAAGGTCCCGGGTTCGATCCCAGGTGTAGTCACTTTTTTAATTTCTGTCTATAAAGTACTAACATATTATCAGCGTCTTAGTCGCCTACTATAAAACCAAAGTTAAACATTATATATTTTCCTGCCAACTCGGGTGACAAGAGTTTTTTGCGTTAAAAACATGTTCATAATTTTGCACCAATTATGCACCATTTTACTTTCCAAGTCCCGAATTTTGCACCTCAATATTTTTGGGAGATACGGCCATCCAAAAAGGGGTGTGTGGCTAAATTTACGCTTTCCCTCAATTGCGAATTTCAACTAAAAACCATGTGCATAATTTGCACTATTTATGCACCTTTTTGCACCCTACTTTTTTTTTTTTTGCAACCCTCCCCTTTCCCACAAGAATTCGCAATACAAAATGTTGGAGCCAATTTTATTGGGTGACTTCCTCAATTACTTAAACCTTTTGCCCATATTTATGCACCAATTTGCACCTTTTTGAACCCTACCTTTTATTTTTGAACCCCTTCCAATTTGCAAAAATTAGAATTCCAAAGTGGGGGAGCCAAGTAAATGCTTTTTCAAAATCATTTTGTAGAAGTAAAGCCGAGCTCTAAATTAGCAGCTTATTATGCACTTTTAAAAATCCCAGTCCTGATATTTGCACCCCTAAACTGTAGAATCTACAAAGGGTGAAGTATTAAATAAATAAACAAAAAAGGGAATTCGATTTCCAAAGTAGAAACGTTTTTCAAATCATGTAACAAAAGTCAAAATATTTGGGCCTGTAAATTAGCAACTATGAATTTCCTCTCAAATTGCCAAGTCCTGATTATTGCACCACTAAACTGTAATATCTAAAAGTGGGGAGAAATATGAAACAAAATACTTTGGAAACCGTATTATTTTTTTTTATTTATTTCTTATTTAACCCGACTTTTAGATTCTACAGTTTATGGATGCAAAATTTAGAACTGAGCTTTTTAGAGAGCATTTAAGCTTCTATTTAGAGCCCGGTAATTTTGACTAATTGGATGGGGCGAAGCGAAGATTTCCATTTCACTACACTGGAGAAAAAAGTTCCGGAATGTTTTTTTTCTTTCTTTCTCCTTTCTGTTTGTATTATTGTGTTCTGTTAGCACGATTCCGGCTAAACCGATACCCCAATTGCGATGAAATTGAAATGGAGGCCTTCGAAATCTGTGACCAAGAACTGCCACGTTTTTGAGCGCAATCGAAAAATTATTTCTCATGAAATTGCAATTTTACGATTTCTTACGATTTACAAAAATTTCTTCGACTTATAACACCTACATGCTTTTTTCCAAAATGTAATAATTTTTTCACAGAACCTTTAAATTTTTATGAATTTATTTATTCGTGTGAAATTCGAGAGCAATCAAAAAATTTTTCTCATGAAAATTGCAATTTTACGTTTTTTTTTCGATTTTTTAAAACTTTTTCGACTTTTATCACCAAACATGCTTTATCCGATTGTAATGATTTTCTCACAGAACCTTCTTTTTAAAAAAATGAATAATTCGTGTGAAATTTGAGCGCAATCAAAAATAATTTTTCATGTAAATCACAGTTTTACGTTTTTTTCCGATTTTTTTAAGCATTCTTTGCCCTTATAACACCTACATGCTTTTACGATTGTAATGATTTTTTCACAGAACCTTAATTTTATAAATTTTATATATCGTGTTGAAATTTAAAGCGCAATCAAAAAAAATTTTTTCCCATGAAAAATTGCAATTTTACGTTTTTTTATTCTTTTATTTTACATTTCTTCGACTTATAACTCCCACATGTTTTATCTGTTTTCTAACGATTTTTATACAGAACCTTAATTTTATAAATTAATATATTGGTGTGAAATTTAAAACGCAGTCAAAGAATAATTGCTCATGAAAATCGAAATTATACGTTTTTTTTTCTTTTTTTTAAAAAATTACGCTCATCCAACAACGTGCCTAAAAAAGCGTTTGCGAAGCTTCCTAGTTTTATTTTCATCTTGACGGTAATTATTTTTAAAAACGACGTGAATGAAGAGAGAGTGTGAAATGAGAATGAGAAAGAATGCGCAAATGTAGAAGGGTATATGAGCTTGGCCCTTTTTTAGATCTAATTTCTTTTTGAGTGTGTAAGGTTTTGGGTGTATTTTTACTAGTTTTTGTTATGTGTAAACATGACTACGTACGTATTAATTATGTTTTCCCAAACCCGAAATACGAGTAAACATAACATTGAATATAGACTTGTTAGCTAAACTTTTCTGCTAATATTTGTGAAAACGAATGTATTCGTACTACACTACTAAAAAAAACAAAGATTACGATATTTCAAAAGTTAGTCAATCTCCTTCATCAGTTTTTAATGACAGTTGGGAAAAACATGACAAAAGAATTGGGCTTTAAAACTAACAAACAATGCCATCTAAATAAAACAAAATGAACCAAAGAAACTTAAAAATAAATGTGGTTAAAGTTGTTATTAAAAAAAAAAAACAGTAAAAGAAATTATAAAATTCACAAAACAAAATAGAAGCATTTGTGAAAACTTGTTATCCAAGTCAAGTGTTCCAGACAGTGATGAAATCTGTTTCAACAGCTGTTGTGTTGCAAGAAAACAGTCAAGCTTCCGTTCCACCGCAAATTCTGAAAACAGTAGTTCTTGATTACTATCCGAATTTGTCCGAAAAATCAGACGTCTTCTATCTCCTTCTGGGATTCGTACTGTTTTTCAATCACCTAGTACCCTAAGAAGTATATTAACAGTTACTTAACCCAATAACGAATCTCAATTGTCCCAAGAATGCTGTTTACTCAATACCTTGTCAATGTGCATGGCGCCGCGTACATTGGGGGAGACCAATGAGACCTCTTGAGGTTAGGCTGAAGGAGCATAAGAACAACGTTACGCAGCATAAAGTATGTTCCTCTAGGTTAGCAGAGCATGTTTATGACAAAACACCGTTATGTGGATTGGAAAAACTCATTCATAATCCTTCATGAAGCCAATCTCATAAACGTAAACTTATAACGAGGCTGCATTGATGTTATATGTTACTAATAATAGTGCACATAGAATTGATTTTCCTGGAATTTGGAAAAGGGTTTTTGTAACTCATTGTCATAATGTTTTTTCTTCTTCTTTCTTGTTTTGTGAATTTTATAATTTCTTTAACTGTTTTTTTTTAAAAACAACTACAGTCACATTTATTATTATGTTTCTTTGGTTCATTTTGTTTTGTTTTGATGGGTTGTTTTTTTTTTTTGTTTAAAGCCCATTCTGTTGTCATGTTTTTCAAATGTCATTTAAAACCTGATGAAGGGTTGATTAACCTTTGAAATATCTAAATCTTGTTTTACTTAGTGTGTACCCCCAAAATACAAAAATTTGTAAAAAAAAAAAAAAAAAAAGGCAGCCAAGCTCTCATTCAAAGGTCTTCGCCTGTGAATGCTGTGAGAAATAGAAGTTGAGCCAAGCTTTTAATTCTTTCTCCCTAGTTTCGCAGAAAAAGAAAGTAAGATCATTTCGCCTGTTGACGAGCGCCAAGCAAAAACCCTTTTAGTGGTAAAAAAGTAAAAATTTTAAACTCAAAATCATAAAAAAAAAGTTGCTTGGCCAATGACTTTTTAGAGTTTCTCATAATGACCCAAATTCAAAGGCCAAGGGAATTTTTTATGATTTTGAGTTTAAAAATTTATACTTTTTACCACGAAAATGGTTTGGCTTGGCGCTCGTTTAACAGGCGACCCTGATCTTACTTCTTTTCAATGGCGAAACTAGGAGAAAGAATTAAAAGCTTGGCTCAAATTCTATATCTCACAGCATTTACAGGCAAAGACCTTGGCTCCCTTTTTTTATATATAATTTTTTTGTATTTGTGGGGATATACATCTTTTTGCTGTTTGTTTCCTATCAAGCCGTGAATGACGGACTTTGAATGGTTTAATTTGGAGAGTTGTTTTTTTACTTTTTGGGTCCCGGTCCCCCCCAAATTTGCCCCCTTTAAGTTTTGGGCGCTAAAATATTTATAATGGTTAACACCATGTTTTATTTTAGGTTTGTACAAACTAAACGCCTGAGTAATTATGCGTTTTGATTTTTGATTTTGATTTTCCCCGGTCCCTATTGCCCGGTGTTGGTTTTAAAGCTAAGTAATTGGCGCTTGAAGGACATCTAAGTGTGTCCAAGTTTTAAAGTTCTAAGATGTACAGTTTTCTCTGTTAGCGCCTTTTTCATAATTTATTTATTTATTTTATTATTATATTTATTTAACGTCTATCCTATTCAGTTATAAAAACTGATTTACAAAGGAGGACAACAACAAGAGTACGGAATTACTAGATTTTGATAATTTTGATTTTCTCCGGTACCACGTTACCCAATTTTTTCTTCATATTCAAAAGTGATAACGAATGGGGGATATCAAATTTTATTCCACGTGTGAAACTTCTCACTTGTAGCGTTTTCTTTGAATTATTAATTTTTTTAAGTTCAGAG
Organism: Sweltsa coloradensis; assembly: GCA_024449915.1. Classification (NCBI taxonomy): domain Eukaryota; kingdom Metazoa; phylum Arthropoda; class Insecta; order Plecoptera; family Chloroperlidae; genus Sweltsa; species Sweltsa coloradensis. The sequence goes on along the minus strand of JAMZAV010006084.1, from coordinate 14,417 downwards.
TTGTTTTTTTTACATTTTTGGGCCCATGGTCCCCCAAATTTAGCCCCTTGTGTTTTGGACGCTAGATATGTATTATGGTTAAGAGCATGTATAATTTCAAGTTTATACAAACTACCATGCACGCCTTGGTAATTATGTGTTTTGATTATCATTAAAATTTTGATTTTCTCCGGTCCCTTTCACCCGATTTTGGTTTTGAAAAACAAAAGGTACTTTCGTCTGAGACACATCAAGTGTGGTCCAAGTTTTATAGGGTTTTAAGATTTACCGTTTATCTGTAGGTTCTTAATCTCCACCTAGAATTAGCTTGCCAGCCAGCCGGAAGGTTTTCAAAAGGGCGTTCATGCACTTTTTTAAACACAGAACGGGGTTTTCGGATCGAGTTGATTTTTTTTGTAGGTCCCTGGACCACATATCAGCCCATATACCAAGTTTCAAGATTGTAAAACTTTCAAAGCGGCGGTGTGCAGATTGATGAAAACCCCCCAACTCGGGTAGGATAAACAGGGTCGAGTTATCATCGCCTACTGGCAGTCGCGTGCGCTTGGCTGCGAGCGAACGACCGTGGCCCTAGATAGTCCTAACTAGAAAACGCCAAAATCGTTGTTAAACGAGTGAGTGGGGCCATGCGTTGAGTAACCCCCCAACATTCCTTTGCTTTCCCCTATCTTAGACCTCCCTAGCCTATCATGGACTAGAGTGGAGCATTATGGGGCCCTTTCAGTTGACGCGCCCTTATAAAGATCTAAACTTAATAACACTATTATTTATACCAATATAATTATCAATTTTAAATGCTAATATTCCCGTGTACTCAACACGTTACTCGCTCACTCGTCTAACAACGACTTTGGCGTTTTCCTGGTCTAGTTGGGGTAAGGCGCCTTTATACACGAAATGTGGGAGACCTGGGTTCAATCCCCTGTTCGGGAAAGATTTTTTCATTTCTGGATTGTAATTTAAAAATTATTAAACATATTGTGATATGCCCAATAACGCAGTGTAGTCTATCAACTGTATCATACTATGCAAGACATAGCCAGTACGAAATACGTGTAAAAATTGGGATGGTTTACTTAATCTCCGAGCGGAATTTGGGTGGGGAACCTTGAGCGTGCAAAGATTCGATAAACTTGGGCACGGCATTTCACAGCCAGGCAATTAACAAACAAAAAAATATTTTTCTAAATCAAAACCATTGTCGTTTTAAAAAAATTCCCTACGCATTAGCAGCCCATATTTCAATTTATTATTTCTTTTAGGTGCAATGGATCTAGATGATTTGTAGCAGTTCTCAGTAAACTCGCACCGGATGTCTGTTTAAAAAATTCAGCCTAATCTGTTCAGCGATTCGGCTGATTTTCGATGTACACACAGACACACACACAGACCCACAGACTCACGGAAGCGCCGTTTTAGTTGAATGGAGACACTCAGTCGCTTCGCTCCCTCGTTTAAAAATCATGATCTTGAACCTGATCATCTCTAAAATTGTTTCATCATTGGAATGTTTTCGTGCTCCACAATTTTTCGTGGGATGCGTTTGCCACAGGGTGCCAAGTTTTTTTTTGTTTAGGTTAGCGAGACATGAAAGTAGACTTTTGTGGATTTACCTAGTACTCCCGGGACAAGAACGTAGAACACAAAATATGTGTACTACTAGTACTTACATCATAAACGAAAATATATAACTTAATGTATGTATTTGTTGCGTGCAAGTTTGTTATATAAATTTTTTTATTATGATGCTGAATAAAGCTGACTCAGGATATTTCGAAATATAAGTTCTAGGGTGATTAAATAAGGATGCCCTATACGTAGTTCACATTTTTTAAAACAATAATATTTTACATGAGAGTACCAGTTCCATTGCGCATTATATATAATACACATTTTTCAAAACTTTAATCCATGTTATTGTGTGGGAAATTGCAATTGGAATATAAAAACACTGTTAGAAATAACTACTTTTATCCATTTTTTGTACCGTCTACCTATCTTAGGATCGTAATTGCGTGTTCGTTCATTCACATGGTGGCACTTGGCCAAAATTTGATAAGCTACACTATCAAATGATCGGTATTCGGTCTGTATAACAAAGAATGTACTATGTATTTGGGTTATATTTTACAATATTTAATGTTTCATAAGAATTTGAAAAGATTTGACTGTCACTAGTATCAACAAACAAGACGAGGATCAACTCTTTGATGTAGCTTTGGGGTTAGTGTTTGATGTGAAGCGTGCAGTAGGATTCAATTCCATTTTTCTCTCTGCTGGCACATCAAGGCTAGAGGGGGGAGCCCCGTACAATTTAGAGACAAAAGACACAGCAGCCAGGTGGCATCGTAAAATTACGGGGGTATTTTCTAGCTATTTATTTCGAGCCAACGACACAGCAGCCAGGCGGCATCGTAATTACTGCTTATTTACTAGCTATTTATTTATAGACAACGACACAGCAGCCTATTAAACGGCGTATTTCTAGCTATTTATTTCGAGCCTATGGATTTCGAGGGCCCATGAGATTTCGAGCCAGTGCCACAATAGTGTGTCCCATCGTCCCGCAAATCTCATCGTCTCTAAATAAATACTATTTAATTTCGAGCCAACGAGATTTCGAGCCATTGGGGATTTATAGACTGTGAGACTCTCCCTAATAATAATAAGATAATAATAATTAATATAATAATAATAAAAATATATATATATAATATAAATAATAAAATAATATATATATATATATATGACATAATGAATTCTTTCGAGTTTCCGAGTTAAATAAGTTTTATTACCAACGTTTCGAACAGTTTCCCTGCTCATTCTCAAGGTATGACATACAAAATTAAAAAACATTGGGGTAAACAAACAAGACAATAACAAATAATATAAAAGACAAAAACAAGTCCACTGCAACTGCTCAGCATTACATTTAAGATCTTTGCGACGACCTTAACAGGCGTTTGGTAGGTGGAGCTTCAGGTGCTTCTTTTCTTCTCCTATCCACCTAGCTGGAGGAAATACATTTTCCGTGGCAACTGGGGTATTATCGGCACCACATGGCTATCATGTAGCGCCAGTTTCCGGTGGGTGCTAGTCTTTTGATCATCTCGTATGTTTAAGTTATGCGGTCATTTCTCCATTTCGACAGCTTCTCTAACAATACGAGATACTTCATGGTCCACTCTAGCAACATCTTGGGGTTCGGGGAAATCTATCCAGTGCTCCTTCTCAAAAATAGTGCTGGAAAAGAGCAGATGTAGTTTGCCTGTTTTTTATTGCAGTTCTATGCTCGTCCAGACGTGCTGAGATTTTACGGTATTTTTTTTTATATATATATATATATATATATATATATATATTATAATATATATATATATATATATATATATATATAATAACATAATGAAATTCTTTCGAGTTTCCGAGTTAAATAAGTTTGATTACCAACCATCCTGATAACTATTCTCATTGTTAACACTCTCGCTACAAAGATCAAAGAGGCTATCTGACCAACACCATATAACAGAAGAAATTTAAGGGACTTCGGGAAGCTCTTCTTTCGAATGGTTATTCCGACAAATCTATTTCCAAAGCGTTTAACAGAATTCCTAAGAAGAAAAAAAAAAAAAAAAAAAAAAAAAGACTTAAATCCTCCAGAAGTAGAGAAATACCGAAGCATGGCATATTTACCGTATGTACAAGGCACCACAGATAAAATAAGCAGACTCCTAAAGAAAAACAAAATTGGAACCATCTTTAAGCTGAACTTAAAGATCTCATCAATGCTTAGAAATGTGAAAGATGGGGATTCCTCATGAAGCTCATAGAATATACGAAATTCCTTGCGGGTGTTGTGAGAAAAAAATATATCGGAAGGACGAACCGTAAATCTCAGCACGTCTGGACGAGCAAAAGAAAATGCAATAAAAAAAAAGGCAAACTACATCTGCTCTTTTTCCCCACTATTTTGAGAAGGAGCACTGGTAGATTTCGCGAAACGCAAGACTGTTGCCAGAGTGGACCATGAAGTATCTCGTATTGTTAGAGAAAGCCATCGAAATGGAGAAACGGGCCGCATAAAATTAAAAATACGAGATGATGCGAAAAGACTAGCACCCACCTGGAAACTGGCGCTACGTGATAGCCATGTGGTGCGATAATACCCCCAGTTGCCACGGAAAATGTAGTTCCTCCAGCTAGAGTGGATAGGAGAAGAAAGAAGCCACCTGAAGTGACTACCAAACGCCTGTTAAGTCACGGGGAAGATCTAAAGTAATGCTGGCAGTTGCGTGACTTGTTTTGTCTTTATATTATTTGTTATTGTCTGTTGTTATCATGTTTTTAATTGGGTTTTCGTACCTTGGAATGGCAGGGAGACTGGTTCGAAACGTGGGAATAAAACTATTAACTCGGAACCGAAAGAATTTCATATGTTTCCCTTATATCGAGAAAATCTACGTAAAAAACATATATATATATATATTAAATATATAAAATAAAATAAATAAATAATTATATATAAATGTGGGCCTACGTAACTTATTTTATTTATATTTATTGGTCAAACCATTTCAACAATCTCCAAATTGCTCATGAAATTCCTTAATAAATAAATAAAAATAAATTTTACTATTAGAGTCTACTCACTCAGCATTATAACTGATTTCAGTGGGGGACGTAAAACCAACCTGTAGGCCTACTGAGTCTTGCAGACCTGTGGGCTCATTATCATGGCAAACATGATTAATTCGGCTTAAACTGGGTTTTTGGTGGTACAAAATTTGATGTTATAAAAAAAAGGGCACAATAAACACAAGGTAAAAGGAAAGCATGGTTGGGGGAAATGTGCCATAATTTGAAAACCGACGAGGGGTCTTGGATTTTTAATCCTAAAAAGGGCATATGAAGGGGGCATAATTTCTAGGGAAAAAAGTTGTCATTTTTTTTTTGGGTTTGGGGGGTAGCGAGGTAGCGAGGAGCGGATTCATTTGATCACGGGGGAAGGGAGGGGGGTTACAGACGGCTAAACGTTGGCGTGGATTTATGGGAGGCCGTAAAATCCTGAATTAGCTGCAGTTTTGGGCAATGGGAAATTTTTAAAAAACACAATTTTGATTTGTTATTTTTAAAAATTCTTGGTATAAAACCTACGACTTTCCGATTGGGAATCATTTTTCACAGAACCTTATTTTTGAATTAGTTTTTGTTGTTTTTTAAAATTTTAGCATAATCGAAAAATTTTCCATTTAAAATCGAATTTACGGGTTTTCTTTTTTTAAAACAATCGAACTTAAAAACTTATGCTTTATCCCATGTAAAATTTTTTAAAAAACCTTAATTTTATTAATTAAAATATTCGTGTGAAATTTTAGCATAATCGAAAATTATTCTCATGAAAATCGTAATTTTACGGTTTTTTTTTTAAAACAATTTTTGACTTATAACACCTAATGCTTTATCCTATTGTAAAAATTTTTTTACAGAAACCTTCATTTTCATGGGAATTTAAATATTCTGTTTTAATTTTTTTAATTGGCCAATCGGAAAATTATTTCTTAGAAAAATTGCAATTTTACGATTTTTTCTTTTTAAAAAATTCGATTTAAATTAAAAAAATTAAGTTAAATTTTTTTATATTATTTAGTTTAAATTTAAAAAAAATTTTAAGTTAAATTTTTTTTTTAAATTAAATTTAATTAAATTTAAAAAAATTTCGACTAAGTAAAGAACTTTTACAGAACAACAGGGGGAAAAAAAATCCGCGAACACATGGCAGCTCAAATGCACCATTGCTCATCCAAAAACGCGACGGGACTTAGCGTTTTCCTATTTATAAATATATACTTATATGCTGGCATATTATATTACACATGGGTGTTTACAGTACAAATTACTTACTTCCATGCTACCCATGCAGAATGAAACCATTTTAAAAAAAAAATATTTTCATGGAAACAATAAATAATAAATTTATATTTATTATTAAGAGTCTACCCACTCAGTCAATTAACTGATTTTCAGTGGGGCACATTAAACCAAAGCGAAAGCCAACCCGTAGGTCCCGACAATCGACAAGTGGCTATAACAACCAAAGATCAATATTTTTTTGGTGAGCGTAAGCGAGCGTAGCGAAGATTCCATTTCCACTACACTGGAGAAAAAAATCCGGAAAATTTTTTTTTTTTTTTTTTGTTTTTTTGTTTTTTTAACCACATTCCGGCAAAAACCCAATACTCCGATTGCGATGAAATTTTATGGAGCCTTCGAAATCTCTGAACTTCGAACGTGCCACGTTTTGAGCGCAATCGGGAAATTTTTTCCATAAAAACGCAATTTTACGATTTTTTCGATTTTTTTAAAAAGTTCTTCGACTTATAACACCTACATGCTTTATCCGATTGTAATGATTTTTTCAACAGAACCTTAAATTTTATGAATTAAATATTTGTGTGAAATTTGAGATAATCGAAAAAATTTTTTCTCATGAAAATCGTAATTTTACGTTTTTTTTTCTTTTTTAAAACAATTCTTTGGATTTTTTAACACCTACATGCTTTACCTATTGTAATGATTTTTTTACAGAACCTTCATTCATGAATTTATATATTTTATGTTAAATTTGAGCGCAAACGAATAATTATTTTTTTATGAAAATTTGAATTTTACGATTTTTTTTCTTTTTAAAAATTACGATTAATTAAAAAATTAAGTTAATTTTTATTTAATTTAGTTTTATTTTAAAAAAAAATAAGTAATTTTTTATTTAATTTAATTTAATTAAAAAAATCTTGACTAAGTAATGAATTTTTCACAGACAAAAGAAAATCGCGTAAACACCATGGCAGCTCAATCACCATATACGCTCATCCAACAACGCGGCGGGACTTTAAACGTTTTTCCTAGTAAAAGGAAATATAGGGAATCAGTGGTATTGGACAGTGACTTCCTTGGTGCAAAAGATTTATAATATCTTCCTTAACTATTACCAATATTGAAAACTGAAAAGACATGTGACTTTAAAAACTTTAAAACAAGGGCTTTTACAGCATAATGATTTATTTGAACACTAAACCTTGTGCCAGTCAGTTCTTCTTTTAATACCATTTTTAATTTTAAATAATATGTTCATTGTACTGGATAGCACAAAGTGAATTCCAATGTAATTTTTTATATACTTGTAAAGCTAATGTTTTACTGACAATGTTTACTGGAATAATTAATTTACTGACCGGTTAGTTGTTATCAGTCATCACACATACGTACCTATTACAATAAAGAAACTTTAAACTGCAAAACACCCGGGATCAACGCCCGGATCAACAACGGCAAAATTTAGAACAACTTGAATTTATTATGTGCCTCGTTGCTAGACGGCTCTAAAGTCACCGTTCAAAATTTCTAACCAAGAAACTGATGGCCTTAAGTCCAAAACAGAAGTTTAAAAAAAACATCTGCCTACAGCGGAACCGACCTGGACCTCTGCATTAGAAGCAGAGACGCTAACCACAAGACCAACGAGCCACACACTTCAATTAATTATTATTTATAATGTGAAATTGGGCTATTTCCATGGGGGCCTCAAATCACAGATTCATACGGAAACGGGACACTGGTTTAGCCATTGAGTGACCAATGTCAATGGACATACCTACTGCTTTGCAAAATGCTAAAAATAGGCAAATTACTTCAAGGACCAGACATTGAACTAGTTTTTGGCTTAGGATTTTTTCATTTTAGGGTTGCTGTAACATTGAAGTTTAAACACTCCCTATAAATCTTACCAACGGGATGATACAGATTTTCACACGAGTGAGCCACGGGTTACCCCTTGCTTATATCGATAAAAATACAGCAAACAAGTCCTTTAAAAAATGTTACTGTGAATAAAGTATGCAGTAGGCCTAGGCTACATAGTAATAAACAGTAAACATGGCAGTATGACAATGTGGGCCGAATGCGGCAAGATATAATAGGGATGCCGTGCAACTTTAAACAGGAAAACAACAATATTTATTGGGATATCCTATTCAATTATAAATATCTCTTTTAAATTTTCCAATCATGATCCCCCAAACCCCTTATAAATCCCCTTTTAAGGAACTATTGATTTCTCCCCAGCCTGGAAAATCCCTTGACGCCTTATACAATTTACAGACCTGCTCTTTTTCTCCTCAATCCAAGGTATCCATCCTAAATCATTGTCAGCTTCCCAACTTTCATATCTCCTAAACGGTTACCATTTAAATCCTTTTCTTCTGTCCACTACTTTTTTAATCCCTTTCTTAACCTTCTGGCAGCTATTCTCTATACCTTTCCAATTCTATTATTTTACATTCAAAAGTAAGGATCCCAAAAAAGCCCTGCATATTCTAAAGCTGGTCTCAAAGGGTTGTACTTAATTTTAAATTTTCAAATGAAACTTCTTTCAATATTTTTCAATAAATTAACTAACAGAGTTGCCAGAAGAGAGAAAACCACCCCAACACATACTTTGACAGTCAACTTTTCAAAATATTTTATTCAAGGTCGTAATATAGGTAGATTAAAAAAAAAAAAAAGTCCAGCAGGGGATTTCTCGTAAAATTAAAATTTAATGCCATCTTATTAGGTTTAACATGTTGAGGTGACTATCACTATTAAACTTGAACAATAGAGAATCCCCCTGCCCTGCAGATAATCTGCTTCCAATGCGGAAGGTCCAGGGTTCGATTCCCACTTAAGTCAAAATTTTTTAAAAATTCTGATTTGGCTTAGGTCCATCTTTTCTCGTTTTTTGGAATTTTAAACGGTGACTTGGAGACGTCCTAGCAACGAGGAACTATAATTTAAAGTTGTTCTGAATGGGCCTTGTTGATTCTGCGTTGAACGGTGGTGTTTGCACTTTCCACACAAACAGATCGTTCATTTACTATTAAAATTACTTTTGGTTGGTAACTCACTCTCTTTTGGCGTGGGGGCCTACAGGGTTGGCTGGTTGCTTTTGGTTTCTGCCCTCCACTGAAAATCATTATATGACCGAGTGGGGAAAACTCGAAAATCCCAAATTTATTTTTTTTATTTTATGGATGGCGTGAGCTGGTGGGAAGAAGTGCGAGTGAACCTGAAAAGGACATGACAGGCCTGGCAAGCCGGTGTTAATACCATGAAAGGCCCAAAGAAAATTGTGGGTATAGCCCCCCCCTGACCTAAATCAAGTTGGAAAAAAGGAGTCAGAAAATATATATATTTATTTATTTTTGACAAGAGTTCTAAAAAGGTAACATTTTTTTATTAGTTAGATTCATCATTCATAAGTTTTTTGGCAAGTCTACATTATACAAACAAAACTTTGAACTTTCAATCAAACTAAAAACAAATGCCTAGAAGTTTCTGCAAAGTATTTTCCTTGCACTATCATCTCTTAATAAATCCGCATGCACAAAGTATGATTTAAAAGTGGAACTTATTAAATTGGAATTTACCCACTCAAGAGTACACCAGGCGGGGGCGAGGAAATATGGCCGCCCCTTCGTTTGAATCTGCTGCTACTGAAGTGCTGTAACCCGTTTTACAACACACTTGCACCCGCATAATGCCCGTTTGTTTATGTTACTAGCGTATTACAGGGTTTGCTTTGGTTATTTTAAACAAGATTGGACAGGAAAATAAAACAATCCCATGTTACGAAAGACGGCAGCGAGTATGAAGGTAGTCCGTGATGAGTGCCTACAAAATATGTTTTTGTTAAACTTAATACAAATTGCAGAGTGAATAAAAAAGTCAAATTAAATTAGCTGCAACTTGGTCAGTCTCAAGAGAACGTTGTCCGCCTTGTTATCTGTAGGCCTACATCCAGCTGTATCTGTTTTCTTCAACCTCAAGCTCGAACTCAAACAACAAACGTGGTCTATTTGATTCACCTTCTAGGGGGCACAACACTAGGGATGTGCAAATCCACTTTTTACTTCGAACTTAACTCGAATTTCCAGTAAAAAAACTGAACTTTGAACTTTAGAAAAATTTTGAACTCAACTCGAACCCACTTAAGGTATATCAAACCGTATAATAGGTAAAATAGTGACAAGTCTGGACCGGCAGATCCACCATCCATTTATTGTTTTTAAATATGTACCTGTAAACTGAGACCATTTTTGACTTGTCAAATAATATGTGACCGCACCACGCTACAATTAGTAAAAAAAAAAAAATCTTTGAAATCCAAACTTTTTTTTCGAACCCGAACCAAAACTCGAACTTAAAAAGTTTTGAGTTTGAATTTTGAACGTTCACACATCCCTACACAACACCATGCAACCCACCCACATCAGGATTCAATGATACAGGTGCACCAAGTCCAGCTTACCTACTTACGTAGATGAATCTACAGAATAGTTCTTATATCACCATTAACTCACTCACTCACTCACTCACATGTACACATACACTCGTATTCACATTCACACTCGTATTCACATTCACACTCAAATTCACACTCACACTTGCCATCATTTTGTATTACATTTATGTGTGTTATCTTATCAATGATTAATTTTTGTGATATTTCGTGTTTTTCTTATATTGAGATTATTGAGTATATATTGTTATTATGTGTTTTGTATATTCTATTATTGTATTGTGTATATTGTCCTGGTGGTAAGACACTTTGTGTTATGGGGCTATGCTCTAATTTCTTACCTCCAGCAATGTGTTTGTATGTCATGTTGGAATAAAATAATAATAAGTAATACTAACTAGGAAAACGCTAAAGTCCCCCCCGCGTTGATGGATGAGCTTTTAAAAATGTTTAGTTTGCATGGGATATCTTTACTTTTGCAAGTTCTTTGTTTTGCTGCCTACGCAATACGCATTGTAGCTGATTGTTGTCAAGTTTCTTTTGTTTACCTGTCAATTGGTATTATTTTCCGTAAAAAACTTATATTAAAAGCTTTATTTCTATAGATTTTGGGCTAACTATTTAAACTTTTTCTTTTAAAAGGTACTACATCACCATAACCTTAATGTCCATGTATAATATGAACGTTGTAGCCCACCCCGTTTGGGTCAGAATTAACCCAAATGTCACGAATATATCGCACTAAAAATCGAAAAAAATCGAAAAAGTACGATATTCATGAGAAATATTTCTTCGATTGTACTCAAAAAAAATACACCTCTAAGTTCAGAGATTTCGAAGGTCCTGTCAAATTTTCATCAAGATCGGATATGCCGTTTGCCTGGTAGAGAGTTAACAAACAGACAAAAAAAACAAACAAAAAAAAAACAAAAAAAAACAAAAAAAAAAAAACAAAAAAAAACACCCGAGCTAAATTTTTTGGGGTCAGTGAATTGAAGTTTCGCTTCGCTCATCCAATAACCCACAATAACTAGACCCTGGCACAGTTGGGTTTTATTTATCTCCTCAATATAGCAGTACCATCTCATTCAAAGCAATTTGAGCCTAACTTTACTCGAGCAACGATAGGCTCAATGTGGAATTGTGTGGAATTGTACTGTTAGTTTTGAGAGTAAATTCACTAATGTGTCAAACTTTGTGGGGTCGGCAAATTACTCAAATAAGCCAATGGCAAAAACATTTATCTATTTTGAACCCTTAAAGGGCGCAGCGGTCTAGTTTTTGTCAAATGGAACTTTGCCCGGTACTTTAATCATTCATAAAACCCAATTGGTTAACTTAATAGATCGTTGGAGATAAATAAATAATAAATAATATAAATAAATTTTATTTGAGTCTACCCACTCAGTTATATAATGATTTTCAGTGGGGGATTTAAATCAAAGCGACCAAGCCAACCCTGCAGGCCCCGACGCAATCGACGATTGAGCGAAAACCCAAACCAAACATCTATTTTTAATAGGAATATAGCAATCAGTGGTATGGACAGTGTGAACACCGCGAATCAATGCCAGAATCAACAAGGCCGATTCAGAACACCTCTGAAATTTATTATGTGCTTCGTTGCTAGGACGGCTCCAAGTCACCGTTTAAAAAACTCCTAAGACAAGAACTGATGGACCCAAGTCCAAATCAGAAGTTAAAAAACTTCCGACTTTAGCGGGAACCGAACCCTGGACCTTCTGCATTGGAAGCATGTAAGCTAACCACAAGACTAACGAGCCACACAATGATGATTTTGCCTACACAATATTGCATTTACGTATTACCTTTGTAAAATTTCATAAAAATTACAATTTTGGATTTGTACAATCATGTGTAAAGCTGTTCAGCTATGTGATGAATCGAACTTTGCACTGCCACTTTCTCACACTCCTACCACCTTGGTACAAGCTAAGGTGTTAGGGGTCTTCCGATAGAGTCATTCAGTCAAAGCCTACTGGTGTTGATGATTTGTAGCCAGTAGGGCCGATACTACAGTGACGGGAACTGTGAAAAACTATGTGTGCAAAGCTCAACACTTTTTAATGACCAATTAAACAACCAACCAGAACTTTACACATTTTATTACAATGCAATGCCATGCAATCAGCAGTAGATGAATTACTATAATAATACAACTAAACTAATAATGTAATGTGTAGCAGCATAAATATTGCACCTAGCTCAGTGCTCATACAATGGCAACAAGGTCCTCTGTTATTAAGAGTCGAAAGCAGGGCCGAGCGCTTTCAAATTTTGCGGTGACTACCTAAACTAAATCGTCCGCTATCGGTAGCTCTGTCAATACAGTTTGCGTCTTCTCCCCTAGGGTCCTAGGCTACCCGCATTACCAGCCACGTTTCAAACCACGAGATATTATTTGGTGGCGATTGGATGATTTTATGCGACTGACTGCCACATCCAGGAAAAAGCTTAAGTCCCACCGCGTTGTTGGATGAGCGTAATTGGAGCATTGAGCTGCCATGTGTTATGCGGATTTTCTGTTGTTCTGAGAAAAAATCATTACTTCATTGAAGTTTATTTTTGAAATTATTTAAAAGAAATAAAAAATAAACTTTAATTTTTAATTTTTATAATTAATCGTAATTTTAAAAATCGAAAAAAATCGTTAAAATTGCGATTTTCATGAGAAATAATTTTTTCGATTGCGTTTCAAAAATGTGGCAGTTCTTAGTTCAGAGATTTCGAAGGTCTGCAGAAAATTTTATCGCAATTGGAGTGATCGGTTTAGCCGGAATCGTGTTAACAGACACAAAAATACAAATAGAAAAAAAAAGAAAAAAAGAAAAAACATTCTGGATTTTTTTCTCCAGTGAAGTGAAATGGAATCTTCGCTTCGCTCGCTACGCTCGCCACGGTCATCCAATTATAATGTACATCTCATGTATTAGAGACGTAAATTACACTGTAGAAATATCGGCAGAAGGTTTTAAAACTATTGAAAGTGCCCTTATTGTAATGACAAATGTTTTAACGCTGTCTCAAGTTAGCGTGCATCTGCATAAGTATCACTGGAGACCGCCCGCTCACCGTAGTCGTGTTGGCTCATGGTCAGCACGCTTGTTTTGAATGCGAGAGGTCGCCTTTTTTATAAAAACATTTTTTACTTTTTTTACTCATCCCATTATTATTGTTCACTCGTAATTTATGACGGAACAATTTTTATGACTTTCCGGTGCAAATTACTCTAATGGCGAAGGCCTTCTCGCATTCATAGTCGTGTTGAGCCCATAGATAATCACAGAAGTTGTAACGTAGATAATTGTGTACTTCTTGTTTATTTATTTAGATTAAGGACGCGTCAAACCGTTAGGTCATAATGCACCACTCTAGCCTAAGGGGGGTGGGGGGAGGAGGGGCCCATGCTGGTCAGAACCAGCCACGGGTAAGGGGAGGAAGGGGGTTTTCTCACGTCGCGGTCGTCATCGTCTTTGTCATCGTTCGTTGTGTCATTGTCATCGTCGCCAGGGGGTCGTCAAAGGGAAGGGGCAAGGTCCCCGACGACGATTGCAGAGCTCGCCTCTAGTTTCGGGGAGTAAGATACTCCGCTCTTTCTAGCTGATGTTTGCGAGGTGACTTTTTTCTCTTGAATCGCCTTTTACGATAAGCAGAGCCATGCTCTGGGCCAATTCTACCCCGGGCCCAGAATTAAAAATATATTTGCACCATTTGATAGCGCTAAACAAAAGGAACACTTTGGGATTACAGTTCTTTACGTCTTTCTTTGCCCGATCATTGTATTGAGGTTTGCGGCAACTTCAGGGGCGTCTTTGTACCTAAGCCAACTAGGCACGGGTCCAGGGGCGGCAGCCCTTGGTGGGGGGCGGCACAAGAGCGAAACAAATTCAACAATGTAGTTTTAATTATTTATTATTTGTTTTGTTTTTATTATCGTATATGATTTAGATTTTTAAGTGTTTTGGAGTTTTAAAAGTTGAAAGTTTCAAAAATTTGTTCGGGCCTTTTACGTTCAGTGGGGCCTATTGGGGGTTGGGGCTTTGGTTTATGTTTCCCCCAA
>JAMZAV010006083.1:0-38194 GCA_024449915.1 Sweltsa coloradensis | reverse complement strand
GGTGTTTTATGTGTTAAACAAAATTCCGCGAAGCAATTATCAAGTCATCTATATAGACCTTGCAGAAATGTCCTATGTCATGGCCTAACGCATGGTATAATCCCCTTACAAATGTTGCTACACTCACGTTTAATCCAAACGGTAAGACTGTGAAGGAGTAAACACATTCTCTGTTGTTTGAATGACACTAGAGGTCTACTTTCTTTGGCCAAGGTAATTTGCCAGAAACTAGCTACCAAATCTATGCTACTTAAGTACTTAAATTCACCAAAACTTTGGAGCAGCTCTTGAGTTGGGCACGGGCTCTCGTATTCAGGCCCTAATCTCCTATTTAAATGGCGTGCATCTAGACAAAGGCGTACCGCCCCTCCCTTTTTGGTTACTTCTACCATAGGACTGATATAGTGGCTGGTCGTCCTCTCAATAATTCCTTCCTCCAGCATCTGTTTTATTTGTTTATCAACAGCGGCCTGATGGGCGTAGGGAAAGGGATAGTTCTTCTCAAAGAAGCCCTCGTCACTCTTAGCTTTGAGTTTACACTCGAACCCCTTGATTCTGCCTGGCGTATCCTTAAAAACTTCCCGGTGTTCATACAACACTCTGGCTAATTCTGCTTTCTCGTTGGGTTGCAAATCTAAATCCTTAATTACAGTTTCCAGATCGAAATTGTTTTTATTTGAGTTTTTCCACGTGTTTTGTTCATTGATTTCCTCATTATAACTGCTCTGACTTAAATGACATGTTGTTTTTAAATTACAGTCTTCTTCTTCTGTGATTTTTTTCATCGTAAATAGATTCGGATTAATCATGTTATTGTTGATGCTAATGTTTTTATTCTTGAAGTCAATGTTGACTGCATTTTCCGTTAACCAATCAACCCCCAGGATTACCTCGCGAATTAAATTAGTTACAACTAAACAAATGGCTTTAGTTCTAATATCGCCTACCGTAATATCGACAAACACTTGCTTACTTACTTTTTTACTACGCTTGCTAGTGGCACCTAACACTGTTATGCCTATTACCGGTAGTGAAACTATTGACCCCCCCAGACCTTGTAATTTTTCGAAAAATTCTTCGGAGATGCAGGAGACCTCACTCCCCGTGTCTAGTTACGCAGTAACTCCCATCTTTTCGAGTTCGATTTGAATCATCGGGCAACTAGGGATCTCCTTACTTTCCGTACTTGTAATGTCTTCTTCCAATAGGAATTCTTTAGGATGTTGAAAAATCGTACATACTTCCATGGGGGTTGTCTGGTTTTCAGATTGATGGGTCCCGCTTATCCCCTCAATCCCTGATTGTTTCCCTGGTTATGTGGAGTTACCTGTTCTCCGTTATCTACGTTCGGAGTTGAACTAACTATGTTCGCTCCCCCTGAACCCCCTCCTTGATTATTGTCTAGGTATCTGTTACCCGACCTCCAATTATTATTGTTGTTTTGATTCTGTGGGTAATCACGACGTGTATAGTCGCGCCCACTGTTATTTCCAGTGTTACGATTATCTCTACGTGAAGTTCCCCCACTATTTTCCTGTTGCTGGTTCCTGTTTTCTGGTGTGGTGATCGATCGTCATATTCAAAATGGCGGCTAATGTTTTCAAACAGATATTGCCATAGCCAACCTCAAAAAAAAAACGCGCTAAATTCGCTGAAAAATTACCGAACAGCTGATTTTTTAATCTTTTTACTTAGGAATTAGGCAAAGTTACCCCTGTAGGCAAAGTAACCCCAGTTGACGGTACCTTGAACAAAATGTTCTCGGAGGTTGTGCCCTAAAATCCCCAAGATGTCGTCTATTTGTTAAAGCTTCTGACCTATCAATTGCAAACCTGCAATGCTGTCATGCGAGCATACGGCGTAAACCCAAAACGAAATATATATTCCTCAGTAAACCTAAAACAAATCAGGGTATACGCTGTATACCGGATAGTGCATATTATTATCCTCCATAGAACAAAAAATGAGGAAATCCAATCTCAAGTCAATGCACATAATCAATTATTGCAATCACAAAAATCAACAGTAACAGAATTGTATCAAAAACACCACTGACAATTAAAAACATGCCTAAAAAACGTTAAAATTTATAAATCACACTATTAGAATAGGAAAATTTGACGGGGCTGTGCGCCCCGGACCGGACCCGCTTTTGTAAAAGGGCCTTCCCCCAAGTCCCCCATTCTACTAAATCATATAATACTTTACTCGTGAAAGAGCCTACGCCCATAAATACATTTTTGATGACACCACTGCAAAGTGCACACCTGATAATGAGTTGACAAGCCACCACTGCCAGACCCGCATTAAGCAGCCCCCAGACACGCAAACATGAAACTGATGTGCATGGACACAGCGGGGGCTAACATCTGGCCAACCCCTATAGGACACCCTCATTAGAGGCCATTCCTTGAGTTCGGAAGCACGCAAAAAAGAATGTCTCCTTCATTATCCAAGCATAAACTTGCGTGTGCTATTGTTGTTGGCACAAACCTTCTCCCTGAAGACATGACTCATGATCTCTTCTCGTACGAAATGTTTGCGTGTGTGGGGCCCCCTTTAGTTGAGAGGGGGGCGGGGGTGGGGTGGGTGGGAAGGTCCCCCAGACCCCTATTGTACCACAGGATACATAAGTTGTTTGTGGTTATAAAGATGATCTTCCCCGTAAATATCAAGGGTACGCCCAGTGGCGGCTCGTGGGTTTGCTGGTTAGTGGAGCTGTGGTGGAAAACTAATTCGGTGTGGCAGTCTGGGGCGAAGCCCCAGGCGCCGGAGGCCATTTCGCCAAAGGCGAAATTTTTTTGAAAAATGACTTTTTTAGGTGGCCTAGAACACGTTTACAGGCGAATTTCAATAATGAATAAGGGTTAAGTAGAAGAAGAATCGGCGGATGGAATTTACTTATAAACAATAATCTCTACTCTACTCACAAAAGGTTACGATATCACTTTTACTTACAATAACTGCTTGGTCCTATAACACAAAAAGCGTGCACATTGTACGTACATAACACGACACATGAAAGGAGAATCTACTCGACACACGAGAAATATGTTCACAACTTTACAAACTCATAATATGCCAAACGAATATTTTACACCATCAACACTCACGAAACTTTAAAAATTAATATATTATGTACACATTACACGCATGTTCGGGTGCATAAAACACAGTAACAGACTTACAGTAGCACCTGACACCAGAACTAGCACTCTACTGCGACAGGTCCCTGACCTTCCTTCATTCTACGCGCTGTTTATGGGGGTGGAGACTCGCTCCGTAGCTGGACTAGGGGCTCGCTGGCCAGATCGTGCTGTGTTCTGTGGAAATCACAGCGCCTAGTGTCCGTAGTTTTGCCATCCGTGGAGGGATGAAGCGATGGCTCGACGGTCGGGAACACTTGGCTGCGAGGGCCGCGTTGTGTGCTGTTTCTGCCACAGCGCTCAGTGAGAGGTACAGCGCAACCGAAACTTGTCTAACGTAACGGTCGGCTATTCGCCGCGAGCATACACACAATTGTAATGTTCAATTATTGAAGTGTACAAAAAAGTGAGAAACCATTAAATTTGTAATATAATTATTGAAAAAATTAAAACTTTAAACCCAAATTGAGAAATACATAGTGTAAATTTATTTCCTCTCTACTGTGGGTGGCGCTGCAGCGCCACAGCGCCTTAGGTAGAGCCGCCACTGGGTACGCCACTGATTTGCCAAAGCAAAAGAATCTTTATCCCACCTACAGCGTACACCGGTGCGCGTGACGCGTTGCCTGCAGTGTGCATCGGAGAGCCAGACAACAAAGGAGCTGCGCGCGCATCGCACTGCCGCGGGCCGCCTGCCGAGCAGGCCCTGCCGTGTCGCGCAGCCGCAGCGCCGCGCCTCTCAGTTCGGTCTCGAGTTCTTGTCTGAGGCGGACGTGTTTTGTCTTCGCTCTGCAGTCTGTACTTGTTCGGCCTGTACAGCACATGGCGTTGGCTAATTTTGTTTTATGGTGTTGTAGGCCTATTATGTTGTCTCTGCTGTTGGTTCCCTGCATCGTTCTGTTAAGTGTTTGTTCATTCAATTTGTTGTCTGTTCTGTCCAGACTCCAGACTGAAAAGTTTCATTTGCTCTGCATTCTCTCTTTCTTGACTTGACAAGATGTTTTTGCTCTCTCTGTCCCGCCCGTACATACTGTGTGTGGTTGAAGTTTTTTTTTTGTTTTGAGGTGTTGTAGGCCTATTATGGTTTGTCTCTGCTGTTGGTTCCCTGCATCGTTCATTCCATTTGTTGTCTGTTCTGTCCAGACCCCAGACTGAAAAGTTTCATTTGCTCTGCATTCTCTCTTTCTTGACTTGACAAGATGTTTTGCTCTCTCTGTCCCGCCCGTACATACTGTGTGGTTGATGTTTGGCAAGTGCTTGGTTGTAGTTACGATATAAAAGCCTTGTCATAATATTACAGCAACTGCAGGCGCGGTTCTACAGGGCGGCCCGACTTGCGACTTGCGGCCGCCCTTGAATTCTCTGACAATTATTTACAAATTCACATTAATTATTTCAAATACGTCTTATATATGGAATCAGATCGTTCATGCGAAATCTGGCAATTCAAATCAACACATACATTTTTTATTTCATTTTTAAATATCGAGCAGAGCAGTCCTTGTGGAACTGAGAAATACCGTAGTTGTTGGCAATTTTTTTTTTCTCAATTGGCCCCAACCGCATCAAACTATAGAATTTAATATATTGTGCCTAGTAAATATACCCATAAATATACTCCTTAAAATCTCCAGAACTTCAGTAGAGTAAAAAATATACCTTCTAAAAAACATAAAAATAAAACGCCCTGTGGGGCAATTCTGGCCGGAGTTACAGATAGTTGGGCCGCCCCAAATTTTTGGGGCTAGAACCGCACATGCAGCAAGGGGGTCAAGTTTGATCCTGGAAAATTGTTTTCATACATTTTTTGAAGGGGTTTCAAAGAATTTTTTTGCTGTCCCCATTACACACGAATATAAATGAGCTATAAGATAAGTGAATATTATTGTCATGACCAGCGGCCATCTCGCAGGCATTGCATAATTCACCCTGTCTGGAGTGTTTTTTGAAGTGTACTTTCCCGTCATCTCTTTTATATTTTCGTCTACATGAATGTGTGCCACTACTGTTTTAAATGTAAAAGTTCGTGCAAATTAATTTTGCCAAGCTTTGCAAAGATGCAGTCACAGGGCAAAGTGAATTTGTATATTAAGATTGCAAAAATAAATGTATGAGGGTACATAAGCTTGGCATTTCTTTGAGATCTCATGGCTTTTGATTGTGTAAGGTTTGACGGTATTTTTACTAGGGAAACGCCAAAGTCGTTGATAAAGTGTTGTTGTTATGTGGCTCGTTGGTCTTGTTAGCGTATCTGCTTCCAATGCAGAAGGTCCAGGGTTCGATTCCCGCTACAGTCAGTAGTTTTTTAACTTCTGATTTGGACTTAAGACCATTAGTTTGTGTCTTAGGAGTTTGTAAACGGTGACTTTGGAGCCGTCCTAGCAACGAAGCACATAGTAAATTCAGAGTTGTTCTGAATCGGCCTTGTTGAGTCAGGCGTTGATTCGCGGGTGTTCTCACTGTCCATATCAATGATTGCTATATTTCCTATTAAAAATATCGATCTTTGGTTGGTTATCGCTGGTCGCTTTGATTTAAAGTCCTCCACTGAAAACCAGTTATATAACTGAGTGGATAGACTCTAAATACAATTTATTTATTTTATTTATTTAAACGAGTGAGTGATCCCTAGTATAATCATTGTACAAACATTTGTGGTCACATACCCTTGTTCAACTGATAAACGCCAGGCTTAATGGGACGGCCAGCTAGTGTAGACCTACGATTGCCTCCTGGGTCGTCGTCGGGGACTTTCCCCTTCCCTTTGACTACCTCCCCGACGGCGACGACAATGACAACACGGACAGATGATGACACAGACGGAGACGACCACGACGTGGGGGAACCCCTGCCCTCCCCATACGCTTGTGGCTGGTTCTGACCAGCACAGGTCTGTCCACCCCTTTCCCCCCCACGTCACCCCTTACGTCCCTCCCTTCGTCTCGATTAGCCAAGTTGCATAAATATGAGACGTTAAGCAATATCCAATCAATCAAAATCCAGCGTCAATGTAGGCTTATGAACAATTAAAGACAATTTAAGCTTATAGGTGAACAGAGAAAATATTTTTTAGTTTATTTGGTTTCAGGGCGCGTTAACCATTCGGTTATAATGCGCCACTCTAGCCTTAGTAATATAGTAGTATAGACAGTATTAGTAATATAGACACACAAGACACATTCATACGGTAACTTTTGTATAAGACAAAATTTATTTTCATGTTTTTCATGTATTCAAAGTCAATCTATCAGCAAAGTAGTCATGACCTTAATGACATGTTTTTTCCTTTTTTCTACCATTCATTGAACTCAATTCTTAAACTAAATTCTATAAATTTGATCGGTGAGAATGTGTAGAATCTGTTGCTGTTCTGCACTTTCCTTACTTACTTTTCCTCAACTTCCCCGGCACGTCTTCTGTTGAAAGTCAGAGTTTGCGCAAGAGTTGTTTCACATAGCTTTAACCATCCTTCTGCCTGGCAATTGAGATATTCAATATGCTTTTAAATATCGGATGCTTGCGGTATTGAATCTGCTTTGTTCTAGTTACGTTTGTATGATGTCGACAATACATGCCTCGAAACAGAACAACTCCAGTTTATATCAAGGAGGTGCAAAAAGTCATCGACTTTCTTTCGAAGTATTTCATCTCCCGTAATAATACTTTTGTATCAAAGAATACCAGCTCATTGCTTAATCGATGCTCCTAGCTTCAGAGCAAGTGACAGGATTCCATACTCAATGACAGACTCGCAAATTTTGCGACTTGTTTTACTGCTGCTAAGAACACTTCATACTTCATTCATCAAATCTGCGAGTTGAGTGATTGTTAACATGATGTCGCTAGCCTGGAGAAGCAATCGACCTAGTTTAATTTAAATGCACATCGTCAAAAAACTTACACAGAGATTTATGTCTGCTATCTTTGCCTTATCTACTTTTGGTAACATTCGAATTGGTTTAGCATAGGGTACAATGACCATAAACGGCACCACTTCTTCTTATTTTAAAAAC
The DNA here is from genome assembly GCA_024449915.1 of Sweltsa coloradensis. Classification (NCBI taxonomy): domain Eukaryota; kingdom Metazoa; phylum Arthropoda; class Insecta; order Plecoptera; family Chloroperlidae; genus Sweltsa; species Sweltsa coloradensis. The sequence continues at coordinate 31,035 of JAMZAV010006083.1, read as the reverse complement.
ACATTTAAAAGATTTTACACACAAGACACATTCATACGGTAACTTTTGTATAAGACAAAATTTATTTTCATGTTTTTCATGTATTCAAAGTCAATCTCGCTACCTTCCTGTGGTTTGGCCTGTGAGTAGGGGAGTAGTGTATTCCCCAAAACTAAGGGCGAGCTCTGGCCGGTTGGAGTGCGTGTTGCAAAGAGAGCTCTCGCGCAACATTTTATCACACCTTTCTTCATTCATATTATTAACTACAATTCAGAAATTAAAAAAGTCCGCCCCAACCGGGAATCGAACCACGGATCTCCCGCATTCCAGACAGCCTTACTCATATTTATTTTCTTCTTTCACTTTTTTCTTCTCCATACTCTGCAACGAGCACTCCTCCGTATTTTTATTCATTTGACAAATACATGGTATCAGTATAACACAATTTTCTGTAAAGAGGGATAGTGCAATGAATAATTTTAATTCTAATAACTAATAATATTAATTTCTAGGATGAATGTACAAAAAATGAAATATAACTGTAATAACTGTAAAATATAATTATGTAATTGAACTGGAGATGAATAAAGACTTACTTTGAAAGTTCCCTGATGGTGTCATCTAGCCCAGTAATATTTACTTTCAATTTTTCAATTTCGCATTGATTCTGCCCCCATTTGATGCTCTCCCTCATTACCATGTGCATGTGGTCTTGTTTCAAGCGCCTATTTTCGCATTCCGTCTCATGATTTTTTTGTTCAAGAGCGACATGCCTACGGATAACAAACGTACATATATGGGTAATGGATAATTGGATGAGCGAAGCGAAGAATTCAATTTCACTGACCCCCCAAAAAATTTATCTCGGGTGTTTTTTTGTTGTTGTTTGTTTATTTGTCTGTTCGCTCTCTACTGGGAAAACGGCATATGCGATCTTGATGAAAATTTAAGGGGAAAAAAATGATTGTTTGCTATCCTCATTGCGCCTAGCACAAGATTTTCAAGATTACTACAAAGCAGTTGTCCTTACAGGGGACTTTAACCTTGACATTACCTGGTCTTAAGGCAATGCAGCCACCCCTAATAACACTCTTGCCAACCATTTCCTAACCGCTTTTCTACAACTATCCCTTGAACAGCTGGTTCCTGAAGCTACTCGGATAGTAAATGGCTCACGAAGATTAATAGACCTCCTATTATGCAACAACCCTTCAGTGTTAGCTTTGACTGAAGTCATACCTGGAGTTGGCGATCACTTGGCCATAAAATCGCAATTGACAATTCCTACATTCAAGCATAAAAAAACTAACTAAGACTGTTCTTAACTTCAAAAATGCCAATTGGGATGCTCTTAAAGACGATTTTCGAGCAAAACAACCAACCATAAGTGACAATGAAACCATTGAAGAAGTGTGGCAGAATTGGACTTCTACGTTCTGGAAAGCAGTGCATGAACACATTCCGAGTTTTAAAGTGAACCGCCGCTGACGTGCTCCTTGGATCTCGGAAGATATTGAAAAGTTGTTGTAAAGTATTGCTAAGGAAACGAGACTCACTTTACAGGGCGTGGAAAAAAATACCATCTGACGTAAATTGGGATAAATATAGAATCTTGAGAAACAAAACTAAATTATTGATAAGGAACTCGCATAATAAGCGTCATCGGGGAACTTTCCCCTTCCCTTTGACAACCTCCCAGACGGCGACGACAATGACAACATGGACGGATGATGACTTAGACGGAGACGACCACGACGTGGGGGAACTCCTGCCCTCCCCATACGCTTGTGGCTGGTTCTGACCCATGATCTAACAATATATCTCGTTACTAAGGTCTGCCGATGCGCATGTGGGCGGAGCTTCCCGCCGCGCTGTGACGTAAGCCGGTGCGCAAGTTGGTTCCCGTCTACTCATTCACTCCATGCCTTCATTCCATTCCACTCGCATGATTGTTTCGGTTTGTTATGAATAGTTGTAAATCGTGTGTACTCTGTAGTGAAAATGGTAGTATGTTTCGTGTATGGCTTCAATAGCAACTCGAGAAACAGTGTGAAACATAATGGCTCAAAGATACACTTTTTTCGATTTCCAAAAGATTCAGACACGTGCAATGAGTTGGTTCGACGGTGTAAACAAAAAGACAAGATTATCGTGATGTCTGCACGAATGTGCTCTGAACATTTCACTGAAAGTGACTTCATTGGAAACTTTCAACATCAACACTGTATTCCCCTAAAATTGCTAAAAAAAATAAAACCTGGTAGTGTTCCATCTCTTAAAATGCCACTTAATACTACATCACTCACAGAAAAGACACTGAAAAGCGAGACAAGAGAAAATAAAATCGCGAAAAGAGAAAGCTGGTTGACGATTTATGTATGTACCAGTATTGATACATTTACTAGTTTACATAATATGTCTACTCTATTTTTATAAAATTTATCGACAACATATATAGGGGAACCGGATTGCATCCCCTTCTTTGAGTCAGTCAAACAAAATATTATATATTAAATAATAAATAATAATTAGGGTATTTTAGTATATGTCGGATACAGAGAGGATTTTCTGAGGGTTTTGTTACATACATCGTAACTATGACTGTCTTATTATATACTCATAAATAATGGTAAAATAAATAAATACATTTTTGTAGGATGCCCGCTGTAGGGTATACACATCAGATTTAACCGATGTAACTAGGTATATTGCGGATAGGACAATTTGTAAAGGGATGTCATGTCCGAGGGCTATTTAAGAGGAGTCAATCCCTTGCCTCGATAAAAACCTTCAGTCAGGATTGCCGGTCTCGACGGGATTCGAACCCGGGATCTCCCGAATCAGAGCCGAGCGCTAAAAAAAAAACGCTCGAGCCAACACTGTCGGGATGAAAGTTGTTTCTTACGTTAAAAACCTATATCATGTTCTAACCAGGAATACTTACATTAAATCTGTGAAACGTGGTAATGATGGTTACACAAAGAAAACACGCTACTTATTTGTCTCGGTTTTTGATAATTCTACACTAGCACATGTCAGGGCTTGTCAGGGGGGTGTGAGGTTACCCAGGCAGCTGCTTAGGACGGCGAGTTTTAGGGGGGCGGCATTTATCCAGAAGTACTTAACTATGTATATTTCCTACGTTTTTCATAAAATGTCTGAAAATTACAAAAAAACAAATACTTTTTGAACGAATTATAAGCCTTCATTCTGCAGTATATTGTATTTCTAATATTGAAATCCTTTGATAAACCGCCTCATTTCCGTCAATGACACAATCGGTTGCCGTGCTGCTCTTATTACAGTCAAGCTCCAATCCAACACTTGTAACATAATTAATACATTATAATAAAATAACCAACATATAATATTTATAATTAATACATATAATCCCTTTTATTTTGCAAAGTTACTATGCCCATACTACCAAAAACTTGTGCTTTCTTTGTATGTCGTCATTAATCGAGTGTTGTAAATGTGTAAAACTGATTTTTATGATGTTGTTAATAATTTCTATGTATACATCAACGAATTATTTTTTAACTTGAGCTTGCATATTTCAATTATTCTGGTTAGAATTATTTTAATCTCCTAAAAATATACATGAGATAATAAATAATATAAATAAAATAAATAAATAAATATAAAAAAATAAATTTATATTTTATCACTATTATGACTATTATTATTGTTACTTTTGTTTTTATGTTTATATTGATATCTTGTTGATGGAGTGTTTGGTGGATATGATTAGAGTTCACTTTTTCCATCTATCTGACGATTATTTTAGTTGTTTCTTTTAACGGAAGTAAAAAAAAATGACACCAATAATTGAAGATGGTTATTTTATGTAACTGCGCGATGTAAATGAATCTCGCTTTGAAATTGATTAGTAACACACACTCGTTTTGTACACATGTTTCCCTCACCCTCACTGTACAGCCCAGGCAGCTGGCCTGCCGTGCGCACCGGCTGACGTCATGCGCGGCCTTGAACGAAACTCGTCGCGGGACGGGCAGACCTTAGTAACGAGATATATTGTTAGATCATGGTTCTGACCAGCACAGGCCTGTCCACCCCTTGTCCCCCCGCGTCATCCCTTACGTCTCTCCCTTCGTCTCGATTAGCCAAGTTGCATAAATATGATACGTTAAGCAATATCGAATCAGCATGTTGTAGACTTAGGGGAAAAGAAAGATAATGGCAAAGAAATTTGGCGCTACATCCATGCAAAACATGGCAGCTCGGCTCCCCAAACTTTCATTCAAAGGGAATACAAATATCAAAACCAGAAGATATTGCTAACGCTTTCAGCAATTCATTTAAAGGTAATTTCTCCATACCCACCAACACCAACAAATAGCCAAGTTGCATAAATATGAGACGTTAAGCAATATCCAATCAATCAATATTTTATTTTTTGTTCCTGTCAAATGTAATGTTTGAGAAAGTCTTGACTGGTATATTTTGCTCAATTCTGTTAAATATTTTGTACCTTTCTGTCTGGTCAGAACAGACAACCTCTTGAAGTGTTGTATCAATCAGCAAAGTTGTCATGACCTTAATGACATGTTTTTTCCTTGTTTCTAACATTCATTGAACTCAATTCTTAAACTAAATTATAAATAAATTTGATCGGTGAGAATGTTTAGAATCTGTTGCTGTTCTGCACTTTCCTTACTTACTTTTCCTCAACTTCCCCGGCACGTCTTTTGTTGAAATTGCTGTTCTGCACTTTCCTTACTTACTTTTCCTCAACTTCCCCGGCACGTCTTTTGTTGAAAGTCAGAGTTTGCGCAAGAGTTGTTTCGCATAGCTTTAACCATCCCTCTTCCTGGCAATTGAGATATTCAATATGCTTTTAAATATCGGATGCTAGTGGTATTTAATCTGCTTTGTTCTAGTTACGTTTGTATGATGTCGACAATACATGCCTCGAAACAGAACAACTCCAGTTTATATGAAGGAGGTGCAAAAAGTCATCGACTTTCTTCTGAAGTATTTCATCTCCCGTAATAATACTTTTGTATCAAAGAATACCAGCTCATTGCTTAATCGATGCTCCTAGCTTCAAAGCAAGTGACATGATTCCATACTCAATGACAGACTCGCAAATTTTGCGACTTGTTTTACTGCTGCTAAGAACACTTCATACTACATTCATCAAATCTGCAAGTTGAGTGATTGTTAACATAATGTCGCTAGCCTGGAGAAGCAATCGACCTAGTTTAATTTAAATGCACATCGTCAAAAAACTTACACAGAGATTTATGTCTGCTATCTTTTCCTTATCTACTCTGGTAACATTTGAATTGGTTTAGCATAGGGTACAACGCCATTAACTTCACCACTTCTTCTTATTTTTAAAACACATTTAAAAGATTTTACACACAAGACACATTCATACGGTAACTTTTGTATAAGACAATATTTATTTTCATGTTTTTCATGTATTCAAAGTCAATGTCGCTACCTTCCCGTGGTTTGGCCTGTGAGTAGGGGAGTAGTGTATTCCCCGAAACTAAGGGCGAGCTCTGGCCGGTTGGAGTGCGTGTTGCAAAGAGAGCTCTCGCGCAACATTTTATCACACCTTTCTTCATTCATATTATTAACTACAATTCAGAAATTAAAAAAGTCCGCCCCAACCGGGAATCGAACCACGGATCTCCCGCATTCCAGACAGCCTTACTCATATTTATATTCTTCTTTCACTTTTTTCTTCTCCATACTCTGCAACGAGCACTCCTCCGTATTTTTATTCATTTGACAAATACATGGTATCAGTATAACACAATTTTCTGTAAAGAGGGATAGTGCAATGAATAATTTTAATTCTAATAACTAATAATATTAATTTCTAGGATGAATGTACAAAAAATGAAATATAACTGTAATAACTGTAAAATATAATTATGTAATTGAACTGGAGATGAATAAAGACTTACTTTGAAAGTTCCCTGATGGTGTCATCTAGCCCAGTAATATTTACTTTCAATTTTTCAATTTCGCATTAATTCTGCAACCATTTGATGCTCTCCTCATTACCATGTGCATGTGGTCTTGTTTCAAGCGCCTATTTTCGCATTCGGTCTCATGATTTTTTTGTTCAAGAGCGACATGCCTACGGATAACAAATGTACATTGTGCCTAGCACAAGATTTTCAAGATGACTACAAAGCAGTTGTCCTTACAGGGGACTTCAACCTTGACACAACCTGGTCTTAAGGCAATGCAGCCACCCCTAATAACACTCTTGCCAACCATTTCCTAACCGCTTTTCTACAACTATCCCTTGAACAGCTGGTTCCTGAAGCTACCGGATAGTAAATGGCTCACGAAGATTAATAGGCCTCCTATTATGCAACAACCCTTCAGTGTTAGCTTTGACTGAAGTCATACCTGGAGTTGGCGATCACTTGGCCATAAAATCGCAATTGACAATTCCTACATTCAAGCATAAGAAACTAACCAAGACTGTTCTTAGCTTCAAAAATGCCAATTAGGATGCTTTTAAAGACAATTTTCGAGCAAAACTACCAACCATAAGTGACAATGAAACCATTGAAGAAGTGTGGCAGAATTGGACTTCTACGTTCTGGAAAGCAGTGCATGAACACATTCCCAGTTTTAAATTGAACCGCCGCCGACGTGCTCCTTGGATCTCAGAAGATATTGTACAGGCTCTAAGGAAACGAGACTCACTTTACAGGGCGTGGAAAAAAATACCATCTGACGTAAATTGGGATAAATATAGAATCTTGAGAAACAAAACTAAATTATTGATAAGGAACTCGCATAATAAGCGTCGTCGGGGAACTTTCCCCTTCCCTTTGACAACCTCCCCGACGGCGACGACAATGACAACATGGACGGATGATGACTTAGACGGAGACGACCACGACGTGGGGGAACCCCTGCCCTCCCCATACGCTTGTGGCTGGTTCTGACCAGCACAGGCCTGTCCACCCCTTGTCCCCCCGCGTCATCCCTTACGTCTCTCCCTTCGTCTCGATTAGCCAAGTTGCATAAATATGATACGTAAAGCAATATCGAATCAGCATGTTTTAGACTTAAAGGAAAAGAAAGATAATGGCAAAGAAATTTGGCGCTACATCCATGCAAAACATGGCAGCTCGGCTCCCCAAACTTTCATTCAAAGGGAATACAAATATCAAAACCAGAAGATATTGCTAACGCTTTCAGCAATTCTTTTAAGGGGAATCCCTAGAAGCCTATTTTCGGTCATACTACCAAACAGCTTCAGAATTCACTATTTCATTATAAACGCTATTACGTCACCCCCCCTCCATCTCTCCGCGGCGACAAAACTCGAGCCTTGAAACGAGACGGGCCAGTCGAGCATGAGCCGTAGGCTAGAGAGGACCCGCACGTCGAAGGTCGGTGGTGTGTATTTGACCCTCGCTGGCTTCAGTTACTCGCGGCCCGGGAGCTAGGCGATGTTGCAATCTCTACGGCTACATAGACTAACTCTTTGAACACGACGCGCTTACCTTATTGCAGTGGGTGACGTGGCGTGCGCATAGTTGTATCAATGGGGGGGAGCGGGACACATGAAAACTAAATATCTTCCTTTCTTCACATTCACATTCATTCATTTTCAGTTTAATTATTTCGTTGATTATTTCTAGGTTTTCCCGATTTATCGACACCCAGTCAAAGTTAATGTCCCCCATGCGTTTTCATGGGGGGGGGGGGAGGAGGGGCACATGAAAACAAAATATCTTCCTTCCTTCCTTCCTTCATCATTCACATTCATTCATTTTTCAGTTCAATTTATTTCGAGGTTTTCCCGACATATCGACACCCAGTCAAAATGAATGCCCACCATGCGCACTCAGTGGGGGGGGGGGGGGGAGAGAGGAGGAGGGGCACATGAAAACTAAATATCATCCTTTCTTCCTTCCTTCCTTCATTCATTCATTCATTCATTCATTCATTCATTCATCAATCATCACTTACATTCATTTATTTTTCAGTTTAGTTTATTTTGTTGATTATTTCCAGGTTTTCCCGACATATCGACACCCAGTCAAAATTAATGCCCCCCATGCGCACACTTGAGTGCGCACACTTGAGTGTCAACACAGAAATATGCAATAACTTACCGTTGAAATCGAATTCATCTTTCTCTACCAAGTCATCAAGAACCACGTTTCTTACAAATTACTGTGTTTAGATAATTTCCACGTTCCATGTTTGTTTTTATAGACAGGTATGACAGGTATAAAATAAAAATGCGTAGCTTGTTAAATTCTGTTTCGGATGGTCATGGGTTCGAATCCCGCCACAAGCAATCATGTCTTAACATTTTTCCTCAGTCTCAGGGCAGTTTTCTTGGTCGAGGCCTCTTCAAAACAGCACTTTTACATTCGCTTTACAATTATCTAACATCCAAATATCCTAGTCGGTCACCTGAAGAGGGTCCACGCACACCACGTACAGCTATGCGAATAGCTACTATACTACGTTCCGCGAGCATCAAGTTTGTTTTTCGAGATAATGGGTTCAATTAAGGATAGGTTTAGGTTATTTCCAGAACGATATTTTTAAAGTCTGTTTGAAATATAATAAATAATTCGAACTCAAAGTGAAAATAAACACCTTTTATCCTTTTATTGTATGAAATAGCAACTAAAGAAGATGCGATCATGATTCATGATTATGAATATAGCCGCTTTTGGTGTTGCGAGTCCATGTTAATTTTCATCTGTTTTTAATTACTTTTATAACTATTTATATCTTTGCAGTTGGTGCATTGAGTAAAAAGATTAGCGAGTGTTTGGAAACATAATAGCGAATCACCTTGTTGGTAACAAATTATTTTTAGTATATTTTTACCAATATGTTGTAATGCCTTGAGAAGGAATGTTCTTTTCCGAGTGGGGCTGAGTGTCCTTGAGAAGAACCTTGTCTTGAGAAGGAATGTTCTTTTCCGAGTGGGGCTGAGTGTCCTTGAGAAGAACCTTGTCTTGAGAAGGAATGTTCTTTTCCGAGTGGAGTTGAAGTTTGCCGAGTAGAATCATTGTTTTTTTTTCCTGGTGGGATTAACGAACGTTGAGAATTATATAGGCCTATGGTAGGTGAACCTTTTTCAGTACAGTTGTTTCCTTGTGGACTTAAGTGTAGAAATGAGATATCTGCAGATGTAATTGGCGAACATAATTTTGATGAGTCAATGGCGGAATAGTTTTGTGTGGATTGTTCCACCAGGCTTGAAGTTGAAGCAAATTTTGAAAAATGCGAAGATGCCACTTCTGGAGAAGAAGGCATGCTCCCTGCATATATTGATAAATCATCATCATCGTTGTCAGTTTTACCGGTACTTGCTTCTGGTTAGCTACTTCCCTAGCAGGTGAGCAAGCTTTTGTTATATCGGTACGCCCAATGCTAAGACCAGCAGAAACATTTGTTTTTGTTTTTTTATTTTTTTTATTTACAGAAGGCTTAGCTGCCTTTAGTTTTTGGCCTTTCGAAGGAGGTATAGGCAATTTTGGTAGCGTTGAGTATTGCTCTCCATCTTCTTCAGATGAGGAACTGGCTGCAATCTCTTTGCATATTTTTCTTTTGGCTAAAATTTTGCGAGTGTCTACTTCAGAAGAATTTATGTTAGCAAAATCTCCATTTGAAACCCAGTTGTTACATTTTTGCCTGGTCCGTATCAAGGAATCTAGAAAAAGTATAAACATCCCAAATCATAATCTCATAATAGACTAGGCCTAAAAATTACAGTGAGTAAATTTAATAGCAATATATGCTAAGAGAATGAAAAATAAGTCACGTCTAAAAAATAAAACATTAAATAGATCTATCTATGAATTGACATTTAATTAACATGTCAAAAAATTTTCCTTGGATAGAGATAGATTCACTTTAGCTGACAAGAGACCGAGATTGTATTTATGTAGGGCCTATGTCAATATTTGATTAGTACCAGGTATTAGTAATATTAATAATTGCCGTTAAAAAATGTTAAAATAAAATCATGCCCATTGAACTAACTGGGGTGCCTACTGGTTTTATTTATTTTTTAGTAAAGAGATAGGTGCCTATAAATGGCTACCTTACTACACCGTTTGTAGTTCCTGATCGAGTAACAAAAGTAAGCTACTGGTAGGCCTACGGAGTACAAGAAATCTATAAAAAAAACTGGCATATTTGGCTTTCATTTGGTAATTATCAAAATGTTTTGAACAAAAACATCTGAAGATGTACTAAGCGAATCGGCTATTGTTTATTGCATAAATACATTTATAAAGGGAATATTCAACCCCCTATAGCCTGCTGTTAAATAATTGTTCCGTAACAACCACTTGTATTTTACAAATGTTTCTACCTTTAAGTGAAGTCGTCAAACTGTGGCTTTATTGACAATACAAATTTTAAATGTAGGGAAATAATCTATTTTTGTTTGCAGTGTTTTGCAATTTCATGATAAATCTTTTGTGCGAAGTCAACATCAATGTCAAACGGCAACCTTAATAATTCTTGGGCCTATACATTATAGAATTGGCTGCCTTTGAAGAGTTCAAATGAATAGATATTGTTAATAAAGCCAACTTTGATCTGCAGACTGTGACGTCATATTATTATGTAGGCCGACATAAAACAGATGAAAATTAAATGAACATATTCAATTTTCTACTCTTAGGCCTAAATGAAATTAGGCAATAACATTAGGCCTAATAAAAGAAAAGCTATAACAAACAATTAGTAAATTTGGCTACAGACAGAGTTTACAAAACTACCTTAAACTTACCATAGCCTTCCACTTTCCCAATCACCTTGATGGGATAAGATTTCCAACTATCATTATTTGGTACAGGATTCTCACAATTTGATACGGCTGTATTGATCTTGTCATCAGTTTTAAAAACTGGATACCACGATTTAGCATTCTTTCCATCATAAAAAATCCAAAAATGAGGAACTGGGGCACACATATTTTCATCGATGAAGAGAGCTGCACACCATTTCCGTACTTCATTATTCTGTGTGAATAAGTGGAAACAGTACAAAATGGTTATTATGTGGCAGTTTAACATATTTTATTATAATTTCAGTGACAGGCCAACATTCAAGTTCCCTAGAGAGTGTTTTAACTTTTAAAATGCCAATCAAGGAGGATTTGCATGGCACCTCAAAGAAATCTTCCATCACTAGGAATCTTCTTCCTACAACTACCATTGTAGACAAACGGGAAGAGTAGCAAATGTTGCGTACAAGGATGACAGAACTATCGACAAGACCACAGCAATTATTAGCTGGTGACAGTTTCACTTTCATTTTTGGAAAGCACACAATTTCATATTGAGGATCGCAACAACCATCTGGCAATGGCCCATTAGTATGATTCTTTTCGAATTTGTTTCCAGCTTGAGCCACTGCATTCCTGATGTCCTTTTCGTGAAGTATTCTATGTTCTTCGAATCTCCGAATGATTTGCTGCAAGGGCTTCTCAGCTTTACGTACTAGTTTTTTTAGCTTTTGCATAAAGTTTTCAAAGCGAAATGCACTAAATTGGTCCAATGCACCATGCACCTCAACATCATCTACAATGTGAATAAGCCCATGGATGTTATGGGATATATATTCAACACCATAAATGTGTCCAAAACATTCAACAAAGTGAACCAGAAGCGAGCGTGCATACCCTGCAAACTCAACACAATAACGTGGACTAACTAAAATACGAATAGCAACATGCAGCGTCATGAAATGTATATATGCCTCCGAAGACAAGATGTTAATGAGAACTAATGGGCCAGTATAGAGGAGAAACTGTCGCAGTTCAGTAGCTTTCCAACGAGAGATGTCTGCCCAAGGTCGAGGTTTTCGAACAAACTCAACAGGAATGTGCGATACGAAAGACAGTAACACCGCTGTTGCTTCTTCAATTTTTCTACTAGGCAGTTTCGAAGGAGGTTTACCATTAAGCCATAAATCTCTCATCAGTTTGCGAACAACTCCCAAACAAATAAGATGCATATAGTCAAGGGGTACGTTAGATATCATGTCAAATATTGGTAAATCTGTAAGAATAGCGTTACTCGTATGGTATTCTTCCTGTGTATGACTGACGAAACTTTCATGAGTCCGTTTCTGTGCAATAGTATCAGGAAAACATACTCGTCGATTGATATATTCACCTTCAACTGTACACTTTGAACACGAAAAAAACCCAGTATGGCCTTTCGTACAACACACAAATGACTTAGCAGGTGCATCACATATCAACCCACTAATGGTAACAGGTATATTAGTAGATTTATAGTCGAGTCCATTAGAAATCAACGTTTTTGCTTCATTGACAAACTGGCACAAAAAATTATTTGCATCAGCTGGCTTTCCTCCAGTACTATAAAATATTCCTACAGGGAATATAATAAAGTTATTATTTGCCATGGAGACTGAGCAGAGAATGGGCCATAGCGTGCTCGTTGAACTTTTAAAAAGGGGCAATCCATCAATCCCAATCAAGAGGTCCAATGAAGTAGGAAAGTTTTCACGGTCAATGTTATCAAAAACATCAATCAACCCCTTTTTTAATCCAAAATGAAAATATTGTCCGGGGGGCATGGCTGTTACTAGTGTAGTTCTGGGAGGTCGAACAATTGTACGAGGGTCCTTGGGAAGGTGAGAAAAGCACTTATGTTTTCTTAAAATTCTTAGCAATTCACGGAATTGTTGGTAGTTGATATCACCTTTGCAATACCACTCACGAAGTTCTGATATTATATCAGCTTCCGAGTGAACAAAATCATCGTCAGAAACGGCACTTGAAGATTTAGAAAGTCTATCAGAACACGGAGTAGAGTCAGGACAAATGTCGATATCTGAAGAGTCACTACATAGGCCAACACTACCGGTGATAGAGTTGCAATCAACAAACTCTGTTTCCGGATTTTGTTGCAAGCCATTGGCTGATGTAGGCCTAGGCTGGTGAGATGAATCTTGTGTGGATGAGGACGAGCTAGGTACTTTGTCAATGGAAGACTGTTGCAATTTAGCTGCATAATTAAGAGAACGATTTAAAATTCTGTTGTAGTGTCGCTTTGACATGTCAGCCAGCAATTTCCGTTGCTTAGGCATGTTGGGGCCTAGTTGACAATGACTAGCTAGTCTATTACTGACTGGGGAAAGCCATGGGCCTATGACCAAAAAACATCAAAACCTGAAAAAGATAATAGGCTATATTGAAATTACAAAAAATTATAAATTTCTTAATAGGCCTAGCCCTAGTTGTAGAGGAAAGAGGTATATAGTGGGATGCAGTAATAGTGGGACAAAAATTCTAGCAGCCAACTTGCTTATAGGAAAAATATGCAAAAAATTTGTGATGTAGGCATCACTATTTTTGTGTAGGCCTACTTTTGGAATCAAAATATATCTTTAATAGAAAAGGGAACTTAGCCTTCATTCCAGAACTCAAATATGTTAACAATAACAACTAAAAATTAATAATAAAGCCTATTTTGGCATCGGGTTAATATTTTTGTTAAAATATTTAATGCGGAAAATTTGAATCTGGCTTTCCGCTAAAAAAAGACAACACGAAAAGTAGTGCGACGTCATCTGGCATCTGGGCGCACACTCAAAGGAAGCTAGCAGACCTCCTGTCAGGCATGTCACCGTTTTGATTTCTAGATTAAAGGAAATGCTGTGTTATAAAAGCTATCATAAGGCATTTACATTTACAGAGGCCTTTTGTTAAACTTCTGTTAAAAGTGTTCACTATTTTATCAGCTGGTTGATTGTTACACGACAATTGCAGAAAAGCTGTGGTGTTGGTGGACTAAAATTACCATGGGCACCAAATATGCAAAATAAAAAACAAAGAAATAGACTACATTTTTTAACAAAATGAATATTTTAATTATTCCCATCTGCTTCCAAGCTATTGTGCACACATTAAAGCCCTTACCATTGCCGTCTTCCAGTTATGGACCTAGTTAGCGGGCAATTGTGAACGGACCTTAACATTGAGTTTAACGTAGTATTGCCCATGGTTCGGTATAAAGGTGGACTTTACAATTCTGAATTCTGATGGGCCAAATTAATTCAGGGAATAGCAGAGCTTTTCCACACAGAAAATTAACTGCACTTCAAGACATTGGCCCCAAATGCAAGTTGTTAATGTGCAAAGTGTGTGTGGGGGGAGGGGGGGGGGGGGGAGGGTGATGAAATTGATATTTATTTGGCCTACCATCAGCCTAATTAGGCCCTAATCATTTTTTATCTGTCAATAATCATATATTAGATCCAGGGTTATTTCGGTTAGGCTAGCTAGGACATAGCCTACTAAGCATCATTGATGGTGGCAATGGCCAAGACCTAGCATACGAGTGCCTCAGATTGGGGACCTATCTCGTTTATCATTAAACACCATCCATGTCAAACTAGTATTTTGGGCCTGGCTGTAGCAGCTTTAGGGCAGACTCGATATTTTACATGATCGACTGATACGGCGGGCAACTGCGAACCACAATGGGTGAAAAAAGAATTGCTAGCAATTCGAAGGTAAGAACATTCACTACATTGTCAAATTTCAAGCAGTGCCCAAAAATTTACTTTAAATAGCTCTAAGGCATAAATGGTTTACATATTGTCATAGTAGGCCTATATCTACATTTTGCGAGAGGCATTTAGGCCTCTTGATCTTTCAGTCCGATTGCTGTAAAGCAATGCCGTAATAAGGAAGTAGGCCTAAGCCTAACAACCAAAAATGGAAGATGAAAGGTATCGGCAATAGGTAGGGGTACTTCTTCAGTTGGGGTTAGCCAAGTGGGAAAAGCAGTGATGAGGGGAAGGGGGGGGCTATTAGCCTATCATCATCATTATTAAATCAAACGTGTATGAGTTTCGGGTTATTTCGCCGCGTCGCGAGTAAACATTATACGTACCTCGACGTTTCGTTACCTCTGTGGGTAACATATTCATGAGAACTGAGGCTGATAAGTTTGTTTCAGCCTCAGCCGAACACTCCTCCGTGGCGGTGTCTTCTGATTGGCTGGGGTGGCACACGTGGTGGAGTGGGGGTAGTTATCTCCCCTGGTTGGAGAGGATGACGTCAACACTTGTTGTTGTTGTTTTTTTTGTCGTTGATGTAGTTGTAGCTCCGGTTGTTGTTGTTGTTATTATTATTATTATTATTATTATTGATTCATAGGAGTTGTCGAAAAAGTTTGCCCCGACTGGGGTTCGAACCCAGAACCTCCGGCTTAACGTGCCATAGTTCTACCAATTAATCTACCGGGACCACAGAACAAACCTTTATTCAACTGCTATATTTTGTTGTGACTGTTGACTTCAATGACATAAATCCAACAGAAGACGGCAATGTAGCTGTCAAATCTGAAAGATTGCATGAATAAATTCAATCACATCTCATCTCCCATGAGTTGGGTAGTATGAATATATGGTTTTTAAGCATAAGCCCGCTTTAAGGACATAGTTATTGATTCATAGCAGTTGTCGAAAAAGTTTGCCCCGACTGGGGTTCGAACCCAGAACCTCCGGCTTAACGTGCCAATAGCTAGCAGTTTCCTAAAGGTTTGTTCTGTGGTCCCGGTAGCTTAATTGGTAGAGCTATGGCACGTTAAGCCGGAGGTTCTGGGTTCGAACCCCAGTCGGGGCAAACTTTTTCGACAACTGCTATGAATCAATAACTATGTCCTTAAAGCGGGCTTATGCTTAAAAACCATATATTCATACTACCCAACTCATGGGAGATGAGATGTGATTGAATTTATCCATGCAATCTTTCAGATTTGACAGCAACATTGCCGTCTTCTGTTGGATTTATGTCATGTAAGTCAACAGTCACAACAAAATATAGCAGTTTCCTAAAGGTTTGTTCTGTGGTCCCGGTAGCTTAATTGGTAGAGCTATGGCACGTTAAGCCGGAGGTTCTGGGTTCGAACCCCAGTCGGGGCAAACTTTTTCGACAACTGCTATGAATCAATAACTATGTCCTTAAAGCGGGCTTATGCTTAAAAACCATATTCATACTACCCAACTCATGGGAGATGAGATGTGATTGAATTTATCCATGCAATCTTTCAGATTGACAGCAACATTGCCGTCTTCTGTTGGATTTATGTCATGTAAGTCAACAGTCACAACAAAATATAGCAGTTTCCTAAAGGTTTGTTCTGTGGTCCCGGTAGCTTAATTGGTAGAGCTATGGCACGTTAAGCCGGAGGTTCTGGGTTCGAACCCCAGTCGGGGCAAACTTTTTCGACAACTGCTATGAATCAATAACTATGTCCTTAAAGCGGGCTTATGCTTAAAAACCATATATTCATACTACCCAACTCATGGGAGATGATATGTGATTGAATTTATCCATGCAATCTTTCAGATTTGACAGCAACATTGCCGTCTTCTGTTGGATTTATGTCATTGAAGTCAACAGTCACAACAAAATATAGCAGTTTCCTAAAGGTTTGTTCTGTGGTCCCGGTAGCTTAATTGGTAGAGCTATGGCACGTTAAGCCGGAGGTTCTGGGTTCGAACCCCAGTCGGGGCAAACTTTTTCGACAACTGCTATGAATCAATAACTATGTCCTTAAAGCGGGCTTATGCTTAAAAACCATATATTCATACTACCCAACTCATGGGAGATGAGATGTGATTGAATTTATCCATGCAATCTTTCAGATTTGACAGCTACATTGCAGTCTTCTATTGGATTTATGTCATTGAAGTCAACAGTCACAACAAAATATAGCAGTTTCCTAAAGGTTTGTTCTGTGGTCCCGGTAGCTTAATTGGTAGAGCTATGGCACGTTAAGCCGGAGGTTCTGGGTTCGAACCCCAGTCGGGGCAAACTTTTTCGACAACTGCTATGAATCAATAACTATGTCCTTAAAGCGGGCTTATGCTTAAAAACCATATATTCATTATTATTATTATTATTATTGGTAATGTGAAGAATCACTCAGCAAACCGGTATTACTTTAAAGGTACGGTAATTTAAATGATTGAGCGTTGTTACTTACACGGTTTGTGGAGCGGCTCACGTTGATTTGAGTAGGGCCTATTTTTTTTGGTCATTCGGAAGGTTTGTGTTGATTGACATAATGTTGATGTTTGCGTTGTGAGAGAGTGTGTTGTATGTATATCAATTGGAGCGACGGCGAAGTGGGGGAATGACGTATTGCAGTTCTGGCAACTTAAGCCCTTGTATTTTTGGGGGATTTACTGGATTTCCTGAGTTAGGGGTTCATCGGAATGAGGTGTGTGATCGTGTTTTTGTGATTTTGTTGTTGGGTTTGAGTTGGGGTCCAGGGGCAAAGTCCCGGTGGGGGTTGGGGGCAACGCCCCCCTTCAGTTGTGCATCAAACTTCATCTTATAAATCATAGTATAGTAGTTGATAGCACTGGTTTAGCCTTTAGGCTGGATTTGAGTTCGAGATGGCGGCGTGTGAAGGATGATGGTGGTTGTTTGTTACGTGTTGTCACTTGTTAGTGTCTGTTGTTTTGTGTTTTATTTTGTAAACACTTATGTTCGCCTGTTTAAAAATCATTTAAAATTACTCTGTTAAGCCTATTTAGTAGTTGTTTTAGTGTTAATTCAACAAAAAAAGATTAGAAAATTCGCTGAGTAACCCTTCACTCTTACCTTATTATTATTAAAGCATACTACGGGCTTCGCGCCCCCCCCCCCCCCATGATTTTCCCATAAAATCGTAGTGTTAAAAAGTTGGCTAACCCCAACCGAAGAAGTGCCTACAGGACCAGTATAGGTAGGCAGTGTAGGCCTATAATCTTACGTTCAAACGGAAGATTTACTTTCTATTAATCTTAAGTTCAATATTTTAATTGGTCCACCCGTCACGAGATCTGAACGTAAACGTAACTAATAGCGTGTTTGACTTGCATGCACTCGGCAAGTAAGGCCTACAGGGATGTCATTATTGTAGACTTCCATTTAACAGTTCATTATGAAACTGATTTAAGCCTCAGACCTATGTACCTAGCCTAGGCCTTCTTAAGAAAATTGTGAAATTAGGTTATGGGAACACAAATACTGTCCTGAAACTAAAGTAGGCCTAGGGGTAGGCGGCACTTCTTCGGTTTGGGTCAGTCAACTTTTAAACACTGTTAAAAAAGACGAAAAACCACTGTAAATAGGCCTATGAAATAAATATAGAAATAGTAATTATGAAAGATTTATTGATAGCTATTTACTGATCTGAAAATGTACAGGTAACAATGTAGTAGGCCTAGGTAGCTTAATTTAATTTACACAGGTTATACTGAAAGACGTGCACATTAGGCTGAGGGCCATATTGGATAGGCGATGCCTCCTTCCGAACTTATACCAACCTTTTTGACTTAAAATACTTCACCTACAAAACCTTTAACGACGCTATTCCAAAATTAAGGACTTTCGTTTAAAATAGTCTAGCGACGTTAAAGGTTTTGAAGTTTTTATTGGTAAAAATGCCGTAGGGCCTAGCGCCTCACGCCAAAAACACCATTAAAACCAAGAATTTTGCATTATTATTGCCTAAAATATAAAAGTCAATGGTTTTTATTGTTTTGTTAACAAAAAGAACCTTCAAAACCTTTAACGTCGCTATTTTAAATATGAAGGACTTTCAAACGAAAAGAGAGTGACGTGCCTTTAGGCCGACCGATCATGCTGAGAACTGAGTACCGCCACCGAGCCAAGATTTGTAGGCTAGGGCCCTTACTCAAGGCAGGTAACCTTACAAAACAATAAAAAAAATCCTAAAAACAAAAAATAGGCCTAGGCCCCTACCTTCAAAACCTTTAACGTCGCTATTTTAAACTTTTTTAATTTTTAATTTATTTATTTAACGTCTATATTCAGTTATAAAACTGATTTACAAAGGAGGACGAAAAACAAAAGTCCTTTTGTGCCAAAAGTCCTTTCTATTTTAAAATAGTGACGTTAAAGTTTTTGTATGTTCTAGTATTTTAAGTCGTAAAGGTTGGTATAAGTTCGGACGGAGGCATCGCCAATCCAATATGGCTATCAGCGAGTTTCGCCTGAAGGCCTAGGCCTGCTCTGACAGCCATTCTGCCTCGTAAAACAAACACACAAATAACACAATTTTCAAGCGCCTCGCGCAAAAAAACTCGCCTTTACCGACAAAAACAGTTACGAATGGATTGAGGTAGGCCTAACATAATATGTGCTTTTTCTTATGTAATTCGTAGTCAAAATGGTGTTTTTTGCATGAGGCGCTATACGGCATAATTAACTTTTTATTTGTTTAAAATAGCGTCATTACAAGGTTTTGAAGGTATTTTTGGTTTTTGGTATTTTTGTATTAGGCCTAGGCCTATGTTTTGTAAGGTTACCTGCAGTGAGTACAAATCTCGGCTCGGTGGCGGTGCTAACTGCTCAGTTCTCAGCATTATCGGTCGGCCTAAAGGCGCGTCACTCCTCGCTACTTATAACTTACTTTTGTTTAAAAAACAGCATGGAATGAAACTTGCGAGTGCACCTTTTAATTATACAACTGCAATTATGAAATATAAATCATTTCAAGTGGTTTTTAGTCGTTTTTAATGGAAAAAAAACCAGTGTTAAAAAGTTGACTGACCCAAACCGAAGAAGTAGCCATAGGCCTAGGCCAAGGCCTACCGGGTAGGCCTAGACTAGGCCTAGGCTAGGGCTAGCCCCTAGGCCTACGTTCTCCAAAAGTGTCCCGTTCAGTTACCACTAACATAGGGTAGGCCTAGGCTAGGAACCTACTTAGGCGCCTAGGTCTACATGAATTTTTCGTAGCCTAGACCTATGGCCTAGGCCTAGGCCTAGGCTATAGCTATAGGGTCTAAATCAATCAGCACACTTGGGTAGGCCTAGACCCTAGGCCCTAGGTTTTAGTGAGCAAACATTGATTAGGGAGCCTAGACAATGACCTAGGAGCAAGTAGGCCTACATGGTAGGGCCTAGGCCTATTAAAGTTCGTGAAATGCGGGCTAGCTAGGCCAGGGCCTACCCTACCTAGGCTAGCTAGGCCTAGGCCTAGCCTTTCCTGGCGACCAGGGCGAAGGCCATACAATTATTTGAGGCAAATTGTTAGTCCTTGCATAAGCCTAGCCAAAGAATTACGACTTACCTGCATAGTTAGACCAAAGACTTGTATTTTCTTCTAAGTAAGTACTCTTTTTATTGCTGGAAACACAATAACTTTAATAAGAGTGGGTCGGGGTAGCGTGGGCTAAAGCGTGGGTGACGAGATCGCGCGCAGAAAGCAGGCGCCGGCCTAGTCAGTCACAGCCTTAGAAACGTGTACACAACGCACACCCCATGATCGACTTTGACGCGCTCATTTTAAACAAATTCAAAGTTGCATCAAAACAAGGTGTTGTTATATTAATATTTTAACAATTCGGCCGAAAACATAATATGTCATAATTATTTTAGGCCTAGTAAACAAAACACCACATCAAATAAAATAAACATACAAAAAATGTAGGTAAAAGTATAAAAAATGTGTTTATTTGCGTGACTTGAAACAAAATTTAAACTTTTTACAGTGCACGGAGGCTGAGCATGAAAATATGTTTTAAACTTTCAAAATTTCTTGCTGATTAACTCAATGTTTAATTTTTATACTCGCCCAGAAACAAAATAAAATATTCATAAATTTGTTAATTTGTTAATTTTTTTCAGGTTTTCAATTTATAAATTGTATATTTTCCTCTGTCAAATTTTTGTAAAAAGAACCAATTATAGTTGAATTCTTCACCCAAAAATGGCAGTTTTCACGCTTTACATCACAATTTAGAAATTTGTTTTTAAATGTAAAAATTTGCAAGTGCGAAAATTTAAAAGATATTGCATGGACATCTAATAGATATTTACAGCGTAGAAAAATAATCGTTAATGAACAATATCCATAGGATATCCATAAGATATTGTAGAAAAAGCGGTCAATTTTTAAATATCCCTTGGACGTTCTATGGATATTCATAATGGATATGGATATTGTGGATATTGTAGATCATTCATGGATATCCATAAGATATTGTGTGCTGTGTGGGTAAGTTTGTTGAAACTGAAAATAACATATCTTTGTCACTTACTTACTTACTTACTTACACTTGCCACCATGTGTCAAGACACACTGGTCGAAGAAAAGGGAACAATTTCACGTTTCAGTCGTATGAATACATAATAATTTGCAGTTGCACATACGTATGTCAAAATGTATTGAAATTATTGAAAAAATCAAATTTTTTTGGCACTTACACCCTTTTGCCACGCATGGGTCGAAGCTAATGACTGATTTCAACTTTACTTTCGTAGAAATATTTAATAATTTGTAGCTATTAATGCAAAAAAATGGTTGAAATTAAAAATAACAAATTTTTGGCACTTACGCCCTTTTGTCACTATATCTCAAGACGCACGCGGCGGAGCTTAGGGGACTTTTCAACTATTGTTTAGAATGATCAACTGAACATGTGTGCAAATTTTTAGCTTGTTCGGAATTTTGTCCGGGTACACCATACAAAATTTTCTTCCACTCCTGGGCTGTAAACAAAGCGACGAAAATACAAAAAATATAATCGGCGCGAACATAACCGCCCACCTAAAATGAATACATTTTAAGTAGACACAAGAGAGAACAACTATAATCTACAAATATAAAAACAAGTCCGACACGAAGAAACTAAGGGGGTGGGAGGGTAACCAATTTGTTTACCGGACGGGTAAACACTCCCTTACTAGTACGGACAGAAACCACTCTAACTGTGCCGTCCTTGCTGGGGCACAGTTGTACTACTCGGCCGATGGGCCACGAAAGAGGAGTACAAGAGGGTTCCAAAACGAAAACCACGTCGCCAAGTTTGAGATTAGGACATGCGCGAATCCACTTTCCTCTTTGCATTTGAGTATGCAAATACTCAGTAGACCAACGAGTCCAGAACGTTTGGTGCAATTGACGGACACGATGCCAGCGAGAGAGGGGTGACGCATCGGTGGCCAAAGCGTGTTCTGGAGGCGCTAAGAGAGTGGTGCCAATTAGCAGGTGGGCGGGGCTAAGATAGTCGGGGCCCTCGGTGGGGTCAAATGAAGTGGCACAGAGGGGGCGACTGTTTAGCACGGCTTCAATACGCGCAAAGAGGGTGGCAAACTCTTCAAAGGTGTGAGGGGTGTCCTTGATCAGGCGACAGAGCAATAACTTTGCGGATTTAACCCCGGCTTCCCAGAGGCCACCGAAATTGGGGGCGTAGGGAGGGTTAAAATGCCACTGGTGGGCGAGCGCATCAGAAATAGATGTCTCGGACAGAGCGAGAAAGGCATGAATCTCGCGGAGAGTACGGGCAGCACCGACGTAATTACGACCACAGTCGGAATATATGTGAGCCGGAAGGCCACGACGAGCAAGAAAGCGATCTAAACAAGCCAGGAACGCTTCCGTGGATAGATCGGAGACCATCTCCAAATGGACAGCCTTAGTAGCCAAGCAAATGAAAAGACATAGGTATCCTTTGGTGATGGGGGCGTTTCGACGAGTACTCGTCTTCACAGAAAAAGGTCCTGCAAAATCAGTGCCGACGTTGAGAAAAGCGCGTGAAGGCTGAGCACGAGATTCAGGAAGATCAGCCATGATAGGCTGAACAGGTTTGGCGCGAAACTTGTAGCAAGTTAAGCAACGTCGAACACGTTGTCGGAGTAGACCTCGTAGAGACATAATCCAGTAGTGTTGCTGGACGAGGGCTTGAACGGTACGAGGACCAGAGTGCAATGAAATGCGATGAAACTCTTCACACAAGAGTGAGGAAAGATGCGCCTCTTTGGGGAGCAAGAGGGGGTGACAAGCTTCTTCAGAGAGCAAGGAGTTGTGTAACCTGCCGCCCACCCTGAGAAACCCGCGGGGGTCGATGAACGGCTTGAGAGTGGAGAGTCGAGAAGACACAGCGGTCTGGTTGACAAGATGTTTAAGCTCGTCAGCATAGTAAAGCTTCTGAGTGAGCCGCACAAACAAATTCATTGCGTCATCAAGCTCAGACGGAAGGAGCGGCCCGGTGGGCAACGGAAGACGTGCGCGACGGGCGAGAAGAATTCTTGAGAAACGCACCACATGGCCAAACACGCGCTTCGCTTTCAAGAGCGTAGAAAAGCTTTGCAGCTTAACAAGCAAGGGATCAACGACGGGGTCATGACTGATCAAGACAGTAGGGGACGGTTTGAGCTCGGGCACGTCGTGGGTGGGATCGAACGAGGTGACCACGGTGGGCCACGTGGAAGGGGGAGAACGCATGAACGGGGACCCATTGAGCCAACAATCTCGTTAAATTCAACGTCCGAATTGTAATTTTAACTGTCCATTGGTTGCATTATTTAAATTTAGTGCACCATTAAAAATAAAATTTTCATTCACTAAATTTACAATGACAGTGTATTATTAAATATAATGCCAATTCTTAAATTTACTGTTACAAACATACGTAATTTTATGTCCACATAGTAGTTTTAACTTACAAAAAGCAGTACAGTATTGTTATTGCGTAATTAATACTACTGGTTATTTTTTTAAGCAATACATTATTTTTAAATATTTTTTTAACAGTGTATTATAGTGAAGAATAATACTCCCAGAAACTAGAGGCGAGTTCTGGCAATCGTCGTCGGAAAACTTGCCCCTCTTCCTTGACGACCTACCCGACGATGACGTCGACAATGACACCACGAACGATGACAAAGACGATGACGACCGCGACGTGAAAACACACCTTTCCTCCCCCTACCTGTGGCCGGTTCTGAACAGCATGGCCCGTTCTCCCTATATCCCCTAGGCTAGAGTGGCGCATTATGATCTAACGGTTGACGCGTTCTTAAACCTTATGATACATAATTGGATGAGCGAAGCGAAGACTTCAATTTCACTGACCCCCCAAAAAATTTAGCTCGGGTGTTTTTTTTTTTTTTTTTTTTTTTTTTTTTTTTCCGTCTGTTTGTTTGCTCTCTACCGGGCAAACGGCATATGCGATCTTGATGAAAATTTGACACGACCTTCGTTTTCTCTGAACTTAGAGGTGTATTGTTTTTGGGTACAATCGAAGAAATATTTCTCATGAATATCGTACTTTTACGATTTTTTTCGATTTTTAGTGCGATATTTTCGTGACATTTGGGCCGATTTTGACCAAACGGGTGGGGCTACAACGTTCATATTTCACATGGACATTAAGGTAATGGTGATGTATTGCTTTCTGAAAGTAAAAGTTGAAAAATTTTGCCAGAATCTATAGAAATAAAGCTTTTAATATAAGTTTTTTGATTTTTTGTGCGATATTTTCGTGCCATTTGGGCCAATTCTGACCAAACGGGTGGGGCAACAACGTTCATATTATACATGGACATTAAGGTTATGGTGATGTAGTACCTTTTGAAAGAAAAAGTTGAAAAAGTTAGCCAGAATCCATAGAAATAAAGCTTTTAATAAAAGTTTTTACGGTAAATAATACCAATTGACAAGAAACAAAAGAAACTTGACAACATTCACCTACAATGCGTAGGCAGCAAAACAAAGCACTTGCAAAAGTTAAGATATTCCACGCAAACTAAAAACTTTAAAAAGCTCATCCATCAACGCGGCGGGACTTTAGCGTTTTCCTAGTAATAAAAAGTAAATGATATGTGGTCTGATAGCTTTGATGTATGGTCTTAGAATTTTGATATGTGGTCTTATAGCTTTGATATCTGGTCACAGAACATCCGTATTCGTTAGTTAAAGTTAGATCTCCGCTCCTATGCCATTCAATCCATTCTTGACAACTGTGTTTAGTTTCATGTATACATCGAATGCTTATTTCTGGCCGAACCAAACTTCGATCTAAATTAGGATTTGAACTCGGGGCCCTCTGATTTCCCCTCCTAACAGGGAATTTAAAGAAAAATAGTGTTTGTCACAGAACTATTTATTTATTTATAGCGGTCCACTGACAATAACATTATACATAATATATTGCACATATAAACCATATAATAATATCATAATATATGGCAGTGAAGGAACAACAAAGTAATAAGAAATACACTACAAAATACATACTACAAAATATGAATAACAAAATATGCATTATCAAAACAAGTTGAAGTGTTAAAGAATCAATTAAGTCTACGAAAATACAATTTTTTATGTCAAACTTAAATGATTTGATTTAATTTTCGAAAGATATTGTTGCTGGCTGGAAAAGCAAAAAACGTTTTTTTAAAAAAATCCAAAGTGAAAGGGAAAAAAAGAGGCATGAAAGAAGTGTGAATACAAGAATTTAAATTGTGAAAATTTTAAAATCAAGGTTTTGAGTAGTTACTAGTATTTGTAGTATACCAGTGTATAACAAGTTTTTTACATAGAGCCTATAGTGACCTGTATATATAGTATATCCTTTAAAATACCCTTTTGAACGAAACCAATTTCTCTCTTTTCTGTACAATTTAAGTGCATTTGGCTCAACACATTCTCGATCAGTAAAACATGTATTCTAGACCCTAAAGTGACCTGAATATATATCCTTTAAATACACTTTTAAAACGAAACCAAATTATCTCTAATTTCTGTACGATATTAAGTTGCATTTGGGAACATTCCGATCAGTAAAACTTTGCAGTTACATGAGCCGTATGGCCTGAATAGTTACCCTTTTTAAATACACTTTTGAACAAAAACCACATTATCCTTTTTTCTGAAAAAATTTTAGTTGCAGTTGGCTAAACCTTCTCGTCAGTAAAAAATGCAGTTACATAGGCCGTATAGTGACCTGTGTATACCTTTCAAACATTTTTTAACGAAACCACATTATTTTCCCTGCAAAATATTAATTGCAGTTGTTAAACACTTTCTCGATCAGTAAACATGCAGTTACTAGAGCGTATAGTGACCTGAATATATACCTTTCTACATTTTTGAACGAAACCAATTTTATCTCTCTTTCGTAAATTTTAATTGCATTGGCTAAACACATTCTCGAATAAACAGCAGTTACATAGAGCCGTATAGGCCCTGAATAGTAATCCTCTCAATCATTTTTGGGAACGAAACCACATATCTCTCTTTTTCTGTAAAATATTAAATTTGGGGCATTTGGCTAACACATTCTCGATCAGTAAAGCTGTGTTCATAGAGCCGTTGTGACCTAAATGTATTTCCTTTCAATACCTTTTGAACGAAACCAAATTTACCCCTTTTCTGTACAAATTAAGTTGCAGGGCTCAACCCCATTCCGATCAGAAAAACTTTAGTTACATAGAGCCGATATTTCCCTGATAGTATATCCTTTCAAACATTTTTTGAACAAAACCACATTATCCTCTTTTTCGTACAATTTAAGTTGCAGTTGGCTAAACCATTCTCGTCAGTAAAACATGAGTTACTAGACCGTATGTGACCTGAAAGTATTCCTTTCAATAATTTTTGAACAAAAACCACATTATCTCTCATTTCTGTAAAAATATTCTCAATTTATTTTCAACCTACTCAACTGAAATCCAATTCTAAAAGTGTTCTTTAGGGCCTGGTCTTTGGGTGGGAACTTTTACCACACTTGAATTTTTGAGCCGATGTAGAAGGGGAACGGGATTTGCGTAGATATTTTAAAAAGGGAAGAAATTGGAAGTAGGTTCAAAAAAAGTTTAAAGGAATTTTGAAAGTGGAAGTCGTAGGAATGTATGTGCTGAATAATTCTATCTGGGTGAGGTTTTGTAATTTGGGGCAACGGTTAAAAATTGGGGTGCGAAAGGCAGTCAATGACTATTGTAATGTTGAAAGATTTCAAAAAAAAAAATTAATCAAAATTTTTAAAAGGGTTTGATTCGAAAAAAAATTTGGATAAAAGATCTTTTCCGTAATTTTCAAAAACTAATGTATAATATGTTTAAAAAATGTTTGTTTTCACCCAAAATTCACCATTTATACTTAAGTTGTTTTTCTGTAAAACTACAATCTTTTATGAAAACTAAAACGAGCATTTTTTATGATTATGGTGAAAAACAAATATTTTATTGTTCAATAAAATAACAAAAACATGTTTTTTCGAACACAAAATTGGGAAAAAGATCTCTGCCAAATTTTCACAAACAAAAGTGTATAATATGTTTAAAATGTATTGATTCACCCAAAATTTCACCAAATTATACTTAAGTTGTATTTCTGTATAAACTACAATCTTTTTTATGCAACATAAAAACGAGCATTTTTTTATGATTATGTTGGAAAAAAAAATTTTTTATTTTTTCAGTAAGATAACAAATAACATGTTATTCGCACAAATTGGGGATGAAAGATCTCTGCCGAAATTTCCCAAAAAACTAAGTGTATATATTTTAAAATGTATTGATTCATCCAAATTCACCAATTTACTTAATTTGTATTTCTTTTAAAAATTTACAATTTCTTATGACAACATAATAACGAGCATTTTTTATGTTATGGTGAAAACAAATATTTATGTGTTCAGATAAGATAACAAATAACATTTTTTATAAAAAATCACTGAAAAAGTTTAAAGTTTTTTTAATTTATTAAAAAATGACAAATTAAGCATATTAAAAACATTCCAAACAAAAATAGTCAAATAAACATATCAATAACGACAATATTTTTTTTACTTTTGTCTTGTTCCAATTTCCCCCAATACTGTGGATGATATTCCAAAACGGGGAACGAACAAGTGTGGGACTAAACCCACCCCATGACACGTCCTTGCCTAGGACAGCCGTAACAAGGTAAAAGCTTTCGACCTGATGCGACAAACCCCCTTTGGTTGGGCACGAGCACCACAACAAATTACCTTAAATTTTTTATATAAATAATTTTTTTAAAACATTCAAACGAGATTACAATGTAAAAGGGATCTGTAAAGTACTTGCAAAATGTACACTTTTTTTTGTTGTTTGAAATTATGAAAGCAAGTAAAAAAAAAAACATGCAATCGAGATTCACGATATCAATAGGATCTTAAAATACATCAAATGTTTACATATTTTTGGTTTTAATTGGGTGAGCGTGCGAGCGAACGGTTAATTCTACTACACTGAAAAAAAAATCCGGATTTTTTGTCTTTCTTTTTTTTTTGTATTTTTTTGTGTTTGTTAAAACATTCGGGTTAAACCGATACCCAAATTGCGCGAAATTTTTTGGAGGCCTTCGAAATCTCTGAACTTAACTGCCACGTTTTTTAGCGCAAACAAAAATTATTTCTTATGAAAAACGCAAATTTACGATTTTTTTTTATTTTAAAAAAATTTTTTTGAACTTTAACACCTACGTGTTTTATCCCATTGTAATATTTTTTCACAGAACCTTTGTGTAGAGCGAATTTTTAGGGATTTGTTATTTAAAATTTTATTCAAATTTAAAAAACCCAAAGTTCTAGAAGTGAAACTTAGTATTTTGATTGAAAACAAAAATATTACATGTAGAATATTCCAGAAAAAAGACGATTGCACAAGGGGAAGCCAAAGTTTGTAACCTTATATAATTAGCCCCAATGGGGCATTGATCACCCTTTCCCCCCGACATCGCGAGCAGGGGACGAGTGTCATTTAAAATCTTTTTAGCATTTCTTGGAAGTTTAAGACGTAAACACATTAGGTATAGCTGGTACGGTTGGCACCCAAGGCCACGCACAATCGTCTCACCAATGGAAACGTAAAAGATCTAGAAAGTTTTTATCAAAAGGGGTAATTGTGAAAAGGGTTGAGTATAAAAGGCTGAAAAAACGGTAGGGTAAGGGGAGTAAAAACCAACGAAAGCGATTGCAGTAGAAAAAGCTGACACTTGAGACTTGTAAGTTAATCAAAAACGTAAATTTACTTAGGTGTTGGGAAAAATTAAAATTTTTTTTAAATTTTTAAATCTAATATTGATTGGATAATTTCTTAGGAATAAATTCAGGTTTTTTTATTAAAATGAAGTCACAATATTTAATTACCTGCGCAAAAGGGGGGCCCCCTTTGATTTTTCTTTTGTTTGAGATAAAGTTTGTAACGAATCTATGAAGTTACCGGTGTTGCCATATTTAATGTTATAATATCTTTGTTTTTGATTTTATAGCGTAATAAAGTCAATTTTAAAAAAACTAATCGACTATGCCTGATCTCTTACCCACTCTTCCATTAGTATGTAGTTCCCCTCGAATCCATGCTATCAAATTAAAATGCGGATAACGGCTCATTCATGGGAAGGTCAGTAGTTGGGTTCAACCCTACCTAGAGTTGTGGAGCCTGTTAGGGGCCCCCATACTACACTTTTATTTTATGAATTGATACATTTGTGTGAAATTTGAGCGTAATCTAAAAATTATTTCTCATAAAAAATTGGGAAAGTTACGATTTTTTTTTTTTTTAAAAAATTTTTTCGCTTTAACACCTACATGCTTTATCCCAAATTTTAATGATTTTTTTTAATGAATATATTCGTGTGAAAATTTGAGCGTAAACGAAAAATTTTTCTCATGAAAATCGCAATTTTTCGCTTGTTTTCGTTTTAAAAAAAATTTGCCCTCCAACAACGCGCCTGAAAAAAACGTTTGGGGGGAAACTTCCTAGTTTTTAAACAAGAAAATGTAAAAAAAACACATCATTAGGTGGGTTGCAAAAACAGGAAGAGGTTTTGTACCCACATTTTTCATTCCCACACATAGATTTTTTTGGAATGTTAACTAAACTCGCAAACGCTTTTTCCCGGGCGTTTTTTGGTGAGCGTAATTTTTTTAAACGAAAAAAAGCGTAAAAATTAGACATTTTTATAAGAATAATATTTCATTACCCTCATATTTCAAACAAATACTATTTAAATTTATAAATTTTAAAGGGTTTTGTGCAAAAAACATTACAATCGGTAAAGCATGTAGGTTTATAAGGCGAAGAAATTTATAAAATCGAAACAAATCGTAATATTGCGATTATCACAAGAAATAATTTTTCGATTGCACTCAAATTTAACACGAATATATAAATTCATTGAATTTAGGTTCTGTAAAAAATCATTACAATCGGATAAAGCACGTAGGTGTTATAAGTCGAAGAAATTTAAAAAATCGAAAAAAATCGTAAAATTGCGATTTTCATGAGAAATAATTTTTCGATTGCGCTGAAAAACGTGGCAGTTCTAAGTTCAGTGATTTCGAAGGCCTCCATAAAATTTCATAGCAATCGGAGTATCGGTTTAGCCGGAAAAACAGACAAAAATACAATAAGAAAAATAAAAATAAAATAAAAAAAGAATTTAAAAAAAAACATTCCGGATTTTTTTCTCCAGTGTAGTGAAATGGAATCTTCGCTTCGCTCGCTACCCTCATCCAATAATGTGTTAAATTGGGAATATACCTCAGTAATTGATTGTCAATGCTTACTCGTTCCTTATATTCATTTCAAAGTAATAAAAGATAATTGGCTATGTACTATGTACATACCTTCCCACTCCCTTCGAATTCATAACAGCATGCTAACCTTCGTAAATTTACGTAACTTAACTGGTCTTGAAGCAGTATAACTTCAAGTGGTGGCTGCCCTTTTTACCTTACTACCCCTAAGGCTTGAACCATGACAGAAGGCCTGTCCGGTAATACATCCCTCTCCCTCTGTCCTATCCACCTTTTCTCTAAAAAGAGCTGCAACTAAGTACTTACCTTTTTGGAACTAGGACCTTGTTCGTGTTCGCCCTCCGAGCCTCGTTTTTCACGTTGTTCCCGGTTGTCTTGGTTGCTGAGAACAAAACAAACCATGGATCATTAATTTTTTATTTCAATAATTTATTTCACTTGAACTCTGAATATGCCATCAAGTTGATCATATTATGTTTTCTAATGTAGACATACGTATCTTACAACGGGAACTAGTGGCTGCAAACGAACCGAGTTCAGAGTGACAGTGACACACTTAAACACGAACGAGCAAGCTAGAGTTTACTAGGGCTGCGCAAACATTCTATATTCTAACTTGAACTCTGATCAATCATATTTACAAGTCTAAAAGTAGAATAATAAACATATAGGGATAGACCTTAACCAATGATATAAAAGGTTTTATTTTTAATG